>CAEGAE010002709.1:0-61535 GCA_903067095.1 Girardinus metallicus
GTCCTTCGACAGCTCTTTGGTCTTCACCATAGTGGAACTTGGAGTGTGACTGTTTGAGGTTGTGGGCAGGTGTCTTTTATAACTTTTAACTTAGGGTAGAAAACTAAAAAAGTGCTTTTTTAATCGGCTTTTATTTTGAAATGATACATCAGATGTTGTTGACAGTTTCTGGTTGTGTTCTAAAGGTGTCCCTCTGTCAACAAGATGTGATAGAAGTCACTGGAAACGGAGTTTTTCAGCATAAATACAAAGTCTAAACTCGAAGCCGTTGTAAATCTATTTCCAGTAGATTAAACATGGACCGGATGCGCGCTTTTATTGTGAAAGCAGCACGTAAATAGGGGTACCATAATGTCTTGAGCTGTCGCGCACGTGAATATCTTGTGCGGGCTGGCTTTTCGAAGAGGCGGCTAGCTTTACCGCAGTCACAGCAGTTGGTCAGAACACGGGGAAACCGAAATATGAGTGAAATATCAGTGTAAATAAGAAATTACTTTTAAGCGGTGAGGAGCCAAGAAAAAACGTGTCTAGTCCATACGGCGCTCACTAGCGCCCCTTCTGGAAAATAGTTTACGTCTTGGTGTAAGTCATCTTTCTCTGTTTTCGCTGCAAGTGTCAGTTCTTCAGAAATTACCGTTTGTGTTCCTGGTGTTGATTAGTTCCTGCCTGCATTCTCAGACCATAGCTCTTTAGGCTATCACTTCAAGAGTGTTTCAGGCAGCAAAGCTGCTGATACGCACAGTAAACTGTCCACTGAGATCTTCGACCTTCAGTACAGGTCACATAACTTCACTCCATCTGGAAACATCCACTTAATCTAGTTGTCTTAAAAAAACTTTTTAATGTTTTTTTTTAATCTTCTGTTTAATTTGTGGTGTTTAATTTGTGGTTATCTAAACACCACAAATTAAACACAAGATTAAAATAAAAGACATTGAAAAGTTTTTTTTTAAGACAACTAGATTTGATGAACTACAATACAATTCTAGCTCCATGTATGGTTTCTCTGTCATTCCCATATTTGCAGTCATCCTGGCAGTTGTTCTGAGTGATGACCGCATCACTGATGTAAAGGACAGGATTGTGCTTGGGGTTGGGTTTTAGTTTGAAGAATTGAAGGGGACTGATAGACTGTAGCGTTCATGACTGACTTGTCAGTCAACCGGATTCCATTTGTACAACATCTATAAAAGAGACACGTAAGTCATAGCTATTAATTACTTTTTGTCATTTGTAGCTAAAACTAAAGAAAATGGAGTCTCTAGATGTTGCAGAGTTGTGGTGGATTGTGTTGAGTGGAAGACTGGGATTTTGTGACTTCCAACTTTTGAAGGATTCCAGTTTTCTGCCTTTTTAAAAGAGTTTGCTATATGGTAGGGGTGCTCAATGTACGGTTTAATGATTTTGTGTGTTGTTACTTTAGTTTTGCCCAAAAGGGGCAACTAAATTTGGTTTGCCGTTCAAAAAAAAAAACCCCGGCAAATTCAAATCTTTATGAATTGGAAAATGTGAATATTCATCTTTCATTTGCCATGTTTTTTCATTTTAATTTAACTTAGTAGTAAATAGAATCACAATTCACTGACTTTTACTCTTGGCAGACTGATGCAGGAGTGAGACATATCCTGTTTGTGTTGCTGAAAGAACACAAAAATATCTATAAAAAATTTAATAACCTAAAAAAGTTAAGAGTATTGTGTTTTTTTTAGCTGAGTGAACTTTAAGTTTTTAAAGTCTACAGTGATTTATAAAATCCATTTGTTTTATTAAAACATTGCATGTTTAGTTTATTGTTGAACATGTAAAAATGAAACAGTTTTTGCAATTTTTCCTAAAATAAAAAATATTACTTATGACACTGCCAACCCAAGTTGACATTATGTCCTATCTGCCAAGGTTGGAATCTTTAAAAAAATATATAAATAAAAAACCTTAAAAAGAGTTTTGATTTTTGGCCTTTTCCTATGTGCTCCATTAGATGGCACTAAAGATTCACCATGGCTGAATCACTGAACCAGAGACAAAATGAGCTTGAGTGTTTGACCTCACAGCTTTATAACTCTGACCCTTGATATCACTGAAGTGGGGCAGGCGATCTGGCATCATGTACCAGTAAAACATTACACAGCCTAGACACTTAAATCGTTATGTTGTGTAAACTTAAAATGTTCCACAGCCAATTTTGAGAAATCCATTTGTGGATTAATATTTAGAAGCCGAAATATATCTGTGCTGAGAACATTAATGTAGCTGAGGAACCTTTTCACAACTGGTGACAATCAGAGCTTCATTTTTGAACTAAAATCCTTTGCAGCACCCCTACTGATCTGATGAGTTGTGAAAACATTGTGGTCCTAGAACAAAGCCCCCTGAGACCAGAAATGGCGTGTTTTGCTTCACGTACACTCAGGGACTACCGGGCCCCTTTATTAAAGAGAACTGTGATCATATGGCAAGAATCAAAGAGAAAGAGGTCAGGGGGACATGAAAAGCTATAGCGACAGAAGGACACAGAAATGGGAGACCAAAGAGCAAAAAGATTTTTGTGGGGTAACCTCTGACATTTTAGCTCCACCCCTTCTACATGTAACCTGCAAGCACACTGCGAGAATCAACAATGGATTCTGGGAAAGACAGGAGGAGGGCTTTCTTTTTTCAATACAAACAACATCTGTGTGGACGTGTGTGAGCCACACTGTACTGTGTGTGTTTTTTTTCTTTTTTTTCCTAAAAGTGATTTTTAGCTCAGATTCAACTTCCTTCCCCGCCCCAAGATTAAATTGTATTGTGTGATGCTCAAATAACTCCTTTAATAGGAAAAAAAAAAGTTTCTTTTTTGTTTCTTTTTTTTTGAGAGAATAACGAACGTAGATTTTTTTTTCTTTTGGAAAATTTCAGCAGTTGATTAATATCTGTAAAGCATCCTCTAAGGAAGTCAAAAAATTGCTTTGTTTATACAGGAACTCTATGCTTGTTTATGTACTCTTTACTCTGTTAGCATAATTGTGAGGTTTGTTTCCTAATCTGGTCAAAAGTTTCATTAGTAGAAAAAGTCATATTGTAAAACTTGCTCGTTTTTGATTCTGCTAACATTCTGTCTACAGTCTACATCACAGCGCTGTGTCAGCTAACAAACATGTCCATCTGGATAACAACTCTCAAATACAAAAAAAAGCAAATATAGAAGCTCCCACTTTGAAATTTTTTATCAACATTTTGGGTATTTTGGAAAAATGTCAGCTTTTTAAGCTAAAAAACAGCAGGAACTGGTTAACCATTAGCAGCTAGTAATGCTAAAGCTAACATCTGTTCCAGAGATTTTGCCACAAGATGTCTTTGTGTGTTGTCTTGCATTGTGAAATGCATAGAGTACTGCACACCACTACAATATAGTGTGTAATCATCACATTTTTTGTAGGCTCAACCTTTTAAACTAACGTTCATTAAAGCTAGCTTTTCTAGATTTGGCTCTTGTTGATGGCAGTTACTCTGAACCTCTCCACATTTCAAGCTTGTATTGAGTATAAATCCAGGCCTGTATTTTTATAGTTTGTTGCTTCAAGTTGATAACAGTCCTGATCCTGGGTTTAGCCTTTAAGTCTGCTTCATATTGTATTTGTTTTAAAAATGCGAGTGAGAAGTTGAGTTGGTCAATATTGCAGCAGTTTTCATCATCAGAAGCAGATGTGAAGAAACGCACCCTGATGAGAAGATGGTCAGACTTGCTGCTTTTAGAATGTGTTGTAGCTTCTTACACCTTCAAGTATATTAAAATATGATTAGTTTTATGTCTGTTTAGAGTGGTGGGATAAAGCTGTTGTCATGTAATTTGAAGATTTGACCAGAGCAAACATGAATGCGCTCTGGTCAATTGAGAACTTAATCAAACTTTGTTGCCTACCTGCATGCTTCACATCATGTTAAAAACAACAGATTGTGGCATCACATCCAATGTAGAAGAATTAATTATAAGTAATTACAGTCCCAGAGCTGATCTAATATTTTGGTGAAGATAACCTTAAAGGTATGAACAACATTCTCGTTATATTTAAAATATTCTTTCCATTGCTTTGCTGTCAGGCTTTAGACCACGGCACAGCACTGACTTTATACAGTATTACTAAGAGTTTTGAATGACATTCACCTTAACAGTGATGGATCTAAAACGCCTGTTTCAGCATTATTAGTTCTCAGTGACGTATTTGTCTCAGTTGATCATGATATACAAATTCGGGTCCATTTTAGTTTAGAAAACGGCAGAATGTTATGATCCTTTGGTGTTTTGGCTTCAGTTAATTTTGTTTTGATTATTTCTTTACTTTTTGTTTTATTATCTATATATTCTCATTGTTTGTCTTTTGGATTTGTGTTAGGGATGCTCTGATCAGGTTTTTTGTTGCCAATTCCGATTCCGATCATCCATGAGGCCAATCACTGCCGATAGCCTGGATTGGCTGTTAATTTTTCACTTTTGGTATAAATGATACTATGTGAACTGGCAAAATGGAAAAATTATCTGGCAATAACTTCACCTAATTTAGACATAAAACAAGCAAAATATTTCCAGGCATGATACAGCAGCTATTCAGTTAAAAGGACAACTGAAAAACCTGCCATGAGTAAAATAATATTTAACAGCAAGGTTCTCATAAATTATACATGAGTCAAATAAATCTCACAACACTGCCTATATCAAATAATGTCAAGAAAAAGGAAACATTCATTCAAAGTCAAATGCAGGTTGCATCAAACATGAACAATCATGAGTTACTAAATCAAAACTTCCTGAGAGCATGGCTAGCTGATTGGTTGGTTCTGACTGAGCAAAGTAGTTCTGCAGAACACAGGGAGAAGGCAAAGGAGTTTAATTTTTAAGCTTTATGCTCCAGCTTTAAGCAAACGTTCGGTGCGAGAGTTCACCACTGGGTGGAGGTTGAACGGCGCTACGTCTGTGAGATATTACTACCAGTAGCACGTAGAGGCGGTCCAACTGCAAGAACAGAACCCAGGATCATACACCGCCAGCTCGAAGACTTAAATTATATTTCGGGTTATTTGTTTAGCTCTCTGATAGTGTGTTTATGAGTACAGACGTTCATTGGAAAAGTGAAGTGCAGTACTGTAATGTGAAGTTCCATCATTGATGAAAAGGGCTTCAGGGGCAGATGTGCATGTAAATGACGTGATCACATGATGTGGGACATGGGGGGCAGATGTGAGGCGATCCGTAGAAACTGTCACGCCATTCAGCAGCAGCTGGCGACCATCTGCTGTACACTCTGAGATGCTTCCTGCTACCGTTCAGTCTCGTCATCGTCCATCATTTATATAGGTAATAGTTACAGAAATTGAAGCATACGGATTGAATTTGTGTTGTGATAAATTTCTGCTTGGATCCCCACTACTATACCTCATCTTGTCAGTCACATGCTTTTAAATTCACATACAGCTGCACCTTGTGAGTGTTGTTATTTAGCCCTAATTAACCCAGGCTTCTAATTGGTATCTTGTTATCTAAGGAGTGTGTGAAAAAAGGGGTAAGTGTGTAATTGACAGATAGTCAAAGAGAAGTGTGTTGCTTTGTGTGGATGTCTTTTTTTTCCAGGCAGATAGATTTCACATTCACAGAATAGATGGAAGTCGACGCTCACCTCCCCGCTGATAGTCAGACACACAGATATAAAGGAGGGTTATTTAAAGCCCGCTTCCCGATGCCAGAGATACAGTAACCATGGCTTCCGTTTTGTGAGTGCGTGCACACACACGTCCTCCACATGAACCCTTGTCAGACACCTTCTGCTTCGAAGGCAGGGGAAGTTCAGAGAACTTGTTGCTGCTTCACTTTAGCCTTCGTCTCTGGTTCTTTCTACTGAACGGCAGTGTAAAATATTCATATACATTCTTCCACCTTGAGCTTTGTCACATTTTCGTTATGTTACAGTTACAAACTTCACACATAATTATCATGTGTGAAAAATGTTACTTTTTTTTTTTCGTTTCACAATGTTGCACCACTTTGTTTTGGTGTAAGCACATAAAGCTCCAATTAAATTGTGTGGTTGTAACAAGTGTGGAAAAAATCAAGTTGTAGGAATTATTTTACAATTCCATCAAAACAACAAAAACCCTATTCATTACTAATTCAAATCTTCAAGAAAGTTTAACCAAACTTTCTAGAAGATTAAAAGTTTTATTTATTTATTTATTTTTTTGGAACTACTTTTAACAACTCTTCATCGGGGAAATGGTTAAGCATGACATTTTAGTCTGGACATGTTAAATATGGCTACACAAATAGAACACTGTCATCTTTTTCTCGCTTACCACATCAGGTATTGTTTTTACAAAGAGTAAAAAAACAGAGAACATAAAGTTAAAAGCTGAAGTAACAGTGAATAATTGGAGAGTAGTAGGAGAATGTAATGATAGAGGAACGGTAGTAATTGTGTCCTCTAAGTACAGAGATATCTCAGGATGACATAAACCATTCTAAATAT
The DNA here is from genome assembly GCA_903067095.1 of Girardinus metallicus. Classification (NCBI taxonomy): domain Eukaryota; kingdom Metazoa; phylum Chordata; class Actinopteri; order Cyprinodontiformes; family Poeciliidae; genus Girardinus; species Girardinus metallicus. Next base: position 6,498 of record CAEGAE010002709.1, read on the forward strand.
AAGCTTTGTCAGAAAAGAAAGTTTTAAGCCCAGTAGAACCAGCACCGATATAACATTTTGTTTTTAATTGGACAAAAAATATCTAATAATCATCTCTATTTTATCTGTAATTAAAGTAATAGAACATTGTCTTATTATAGAATCTAGTTGGTAAAAAGAATGCAAAACATTTCGCTTGGTGTTTTCGTCATGCTTCTCCTTTCCTTCCCTCCTCTTGTTATTGTTTATAAAAAGCAACTCTGTCCCACTTTCCAGTAAGTTGCAGCTCCAGTTTGGTGAGATAATGAGGGTGTGAAACTCTGACTTCCCTCAGGCTTGGCGCACACACTAACAGGGCAACGCCATCATTACTTCTCCTAGCAGTACTTTTGGGAAAAACACATGCACACTTGGAGGAAGTGCACTGATGCAATCTAACTGAAAGTTCGGTCCTTCCGCAACAACAACAACAAAAAAACTGGAGACATCCAACAAGACAGGAGCTCCTCTTTCACTTCAATGTCTGGCATGTGCAAACACATTCTTTTACTCTGAATTAGTATCTGGTTAGGTGGAAAACAAGAGCTCCAAATGTTGATCGGCTGCTCCACCAGCAGCAGGCAACAGTATGTATGTTTCCTCCTGCAACATGCCAGGCCTTAGCTCTGCATGATGCACCTTGTGTTTGTAAAATTCCGTACATTAGCATAAATTTATAGTACCAGTTTTCATTAGTGGGGGAAAAAAAAGCTGATTTTTTTCTTTTCTCTTATCGTTGGCTGTAGAATCACTCATTGTTTTAAAGCGTGTGTTGAGGCGTGCTATCCAGTAACTGTTCCAACATGCTCTTTCCTATAAGACTGAAAACTGGATGCAGAGATTAGAGAAGTGTGGCTGAATGTCAGGAAAGAATTAAAGCCTTTGTGCGGATGAGCAACATACTAATTCCTGCTTGAACTTTTGCTAAGCTCCATTAAATATCTTAAGCCTACATTAACCATGAAGTTTGATGTAACACGGACAGACAGCAACACCTGCTTTTCCTGTGCTGGGTTCATGCCGTGTTTTCTGCTCATCCATGTGCGTTCTGCAAAGGTCAGGCGGTTACCAGTTTAAGAGCACAATGGCTGCACTGAATGGTAACAGAGCTGAGGACCAGACAACCTGCTCCTGTTACGTCAGGATTCCAGTAGGTTTCTGTTGGGAGGAAACAACAGACGTAGCCAGAGTTTGAATGTTTTCAGGTTTATGACGACTCCGCCTGACAAAAACTCATCCTATAGATAGGCGATGTGGCGACTCCAATTCTTTTTGGTGCTGTCATCAGCTGCATTTCCACTGCAAATGTGCTCAAAACATTTCAGTATTTTGCTAATGTTGAAAAAACACAAATTCGCAATTGCAGTGTTTCCATAAATGAGAAATGCAATTAAAATAACGTGAATAAATTTGTTCATGCATTTGAACAAACTTATTGCGTGAGAAATAATAAATAAGCATGAAATAACAAATGCATTTGTTATTGAATTACTTTCATAGTTTAGCCATGTTGCTGGTGACGTCATCGTGCAGGTCTTGATGCTGAATTCTGATTTTCTGTTAAAATCTCATTATTTTTGCATGGTTGTTCATATTACTAACAGCTAAATATTTTGATTTATGATTTACTGTGTCTTCTCCAAGATGTGTGGTCCATGCTAGTTTGCGACCTCTACTTTCTGTTAATCAGAGCCGAGCATACCGTCAGCAACTGACAAAATTACACACTGGTCAGCCTGGTTGATTTTCTCAAAACCAGATTTTGGTAAAACAACTCTTTTTTTTTTCTTTTAAACGACCAAAAAAGTTTGCTCAAAATTTTAAGTGGCCGTTTTAAAGTTCACTCAAATTTTGCATGACAATTGGATGGAAACACAACTAACTAAAAAATGTAATTAAATGCGACCTGACCATTAAGACAGTAGACTCTTTGTAAATAAGAGGATATGTATCTGATTTAGCACATATGGAAGTGGCACGAATCAGATTGTTTTAGGATGAAAAAAAATAGCAACTGTGCTAGTCCTACAGGGATGCTAAAATTTGACTGCGGTGAACATAGCCCAAGGGAAGCCTAGAAATCCTTTCTTCCAGCTCATTCTTGGACAGATGGGTTAAATATTCCAGCAAATCAGCATTAAAAGTCACTCTGATCAGATTCATACATATCACTTAGCATGTTTCTCTGTCTTTAACTTTTTGTGCTTTGTGTAGCCGTCTGTGAAGTCATCATGCTACAGTGTTAGACTCTGTCCACATTTGTGGAAACAACAATCTTTTGTTGTTTCAGCTGTCCTTCCACACATATCTAGTGGTTTGGAAGTCCAGGAACAATCTTTTTTGAAACCAAACCCCAGAGTGGAAATGTTTCCAAATGGCGGTTCCATGTGCGTACATGCATGCTGCACCTTTTTATTATTATTATTATTATTATTAATTATGTCACAGGTACATCTCTGTTTATCCCGCATGCGCCTCACTCTCACACAATCATGGCACACTTTGGATATGTTCTGTGTTTTTTTGAGTTGTTCTGTGGCAGTGCTACAGCGCCACCGATTGGCCCGGCAGACCTACTACAGCGTTTTCTGTGGCACTGTACCCTGTTACATAGACGTATAGTTTTTTTTTTTTTTTTTTTTCAAACAATAGTTCATAAAAATTTACAGTTCATCTCAGTGTGGACGGGTTAAAAAAAATAAAAAATTTTTTTAACTATTACTTATAAATAAATGTTCTTTTTACTTTTATTTATAATAAAAGTAATTGAGGAAATTGAAGACATTTATACCTTTTATTATACTGTCAGTCAGTCCAGTTGATAAAACTACTATATTTGTCATAAGTCTTTTAATGATGATATTTTTTCTTGACTGAAATCAGAGTAAAAGTATACCTAGCCCACCTCCCTGACAGAAGACATTCTCCATGCTGTAACATTTGACGGTTCAGTGATGAGACAATCTCTGCCAGTTTACAAGATGGTTGCATAACACCTTTCACGAGCATACTGCGTTAAATCTGAGGCTGCTCCATGATTCACTGCGCACGTGGATAACTAAATGGCTGCAACTCGGCAGAGGGAATAAATTGTTATCTAACAGGGAATCCAGTGCACGTGTACCTGGCTGAGCGAATGAGGCGAAAGATGAAAGATTTCCATGCTCTGTACGGTTAGCCGGGCCGTAAATGACCACAAACCAGATTCCCTCTAGACCCAGAGCTGGCGTTAATCTAGCTCCGCGGAGAAACACCAGTAGCACGCCGCAGCTGTTTACAACGAGGCTTCATTCACAAGAGGAGTGAGAGGCAGACAGGCGGGAGATGGGGGTGGGCAGGGGGAGACGTGAATGTCACAAGATGCTCATTTTTCATCACGGAGCTGATACTTTTGAGTAGGAGACGTGACAGAATTACTCACTATTGACAGTGGTCGCTCTCTTTCAACATTGAAACCAAAACCCAGAGCTTCATGTCGTCCTGTAAATCCCACTTTGATCAGATTAATTGAAATAGAGGCTTTAGTGAATCAGCAGCCGTCTGTAATCCACCAGATTCATGTTTTATTTCACTTCAAGGCTGAGAAGAAGAGTACCAACATTTCTCTAGCAATGTACAGAATATTATAAATAGTTTAGATTCCTGAATACATTGAAGATATTGACTGATATGAAATATGTAGATCTCACAATAACATTCCAGATGCTTAAAGCCAGAGATCTTCATTCTACCTCCTTCAGCATGATTAACCTGCATTTTTTTTTCTTTTACAGAACAGTTGTCTTTTTTTTTTTCTTTTTGTGAAGACAACTTTTGGTCTTTTGTGAGACTAACTGAAAATTATTTTGTCACAGTAGATAAATTAAAAGGATCATTTTATGTTCTATGTGCGAAAGATGAAAAGAAAAATGGAAAGAAAAGGGAAATAAAGGGAAAAAGGTGGGAAATGGGAAAAGTAAAAGGAATCATTTAAAAAATAACATTTTGTTGTACAGACAGTAAACACAACTTTCTCCTTTATGTGTAAAGGAAATGAGGAAAAATATAACAACTAAAGCAAAAAATGAAAAGATGGTGAAAATGGAGATTAAACAAAAGAATTTAACAAATAGTTAAGGTGAAAGATGAAAATAAATACAAAAGCAAAATAATTTGCTAGAAGACTTAGAAATAAGGGTAACACTTTATTTGACGGGTTGTGAATAAGACTGTCATGACACCGTCATAAACAGGACATGACCCCTGTCATGAATATGAGTAAGTCTTCATGAATATTTATGACTGTTGTCATAAAGTGTCATTCGGTAAATCATGACACTTTTAATACAAAGTTGACATTATTCAAAATGTCTTCATTATGACAACTTGACATTAACCAAGGAATCATATTCTGATATAAATTTGTTATAAAAGTATTACTGATTAAACTTTAGCCTTAATAACATAAAGCTACATAATTTTTAAAGTGTAATCGGTAATACTTTTAACAAATTTATGTCAGATCATGATTTCTTGGTTAATGTCAGGTTGTCATAACAAAGACATTTTGAATAATGTCAACTTTGTATTAAAAGTATCATGATTTACTGATTTACAGGTGTTATGTCATGTTTATGACGGTGTCATGACAGTCTTATACAATTTTCCCTTCTTTTCCTCTGTGTAGATGAAGACAGAAAAAAACGAACTACACAAAAAAATTTAGAAAAATGAAAGGAAATGGTTAAAAAGGGGACAAGAAGGAATGCGGTGGACCCCCACCTATTTGCAGATTCATAATTCCAAAATATTTGTGGAAAATTTACCTAAGACACTTTCCACTTTGCATATTAATCCTTCCTGAATATGTTTGATGTTAGATAATCGCAAGTCTTATTAGAGAAAGTTGAAATATTTTCAAGTTTAGCTGAAAGGTCTGGTATATTAGGAGCCATGGATAATAAATAAATGTAGAGCAAAAGGGAAAGAAATGTGTTGAAAAAGGACAAATTTATCTTCCTTTACATTAGTAAGTATTGAAATAATCCTAGTTGATTTTAACATATAGTACATGTAGTGATGTTTAATTATTCAATTATGTATTTTCTAGCTCATAAATAAAAATGCTTCTGTTGATTAAAACTATTTAAAGCACCAGCAGCACTAGAAGAATTTAACAGAGCTCCTTTAGCAGAAAAAACCTCCTGAAAGTTGTTACAAATTTCTGTAACAAAGTCAATCTTTTTCTTTAATGTTTGAGTTTAGTGAGGTGATATTACGGGGTAAAACATCTTACTCAAGACACGCTGTCCAAAGATCAAAGGAAACAGCAGCAGTGATCCGGAGGAGAGAGGACATTTTGTCCTAAGTGCCCCGTAATGTTTTATTCTAAGCGTTGTCATTTAAATGTTCTGTTCTAAGATTCACATTGAAACAGTTTCTCTTAACTGAACAATATAACACTGACTTAAATGACTCAACTCCCCATTGACTGGGCATGACTTGTTTTTTAAGTGGCCTTCATTTGACAGAAATCCGACAGGAAGTGAGTTGTGAGAGAAGGGGAAGCCGTAGGGCACAGGTCAATGGGTCAAGACTCGAACCCATGACACCCACGTAGAGGACATGGCTGTCACGCCCTGACTCGGCATGTTTAAAGCAACAGAAAACTTTCTCAGCCAAGAGACTTACGGTAACTCTGGAGGAGCTGAAGCCATTCAGCTGCTCAGGAGGGAGAATCTGTTAACGGGACATTCCACGGATCGTCATTGTTTAAAAAAAGCCGGATCTGCTGGGTGTCAGAATTAAAAAGGCTGCAGATGAAAATGGGCCACACTTTTCAGATTTCTACATGTAAAGAGAAAAAAATCTTTCAAGCCATGTTCCATTTTCCTTTGATTCATAAATACACATAACTTTGTAAAGTGACAGCAGGTGGGAGGTGTAGACGGACTGAAGCAACAAGAAACTGATGAACAGGAAGTTCCACTTGGAGGAACCGACTCTGAAAATATGTTTTCATTTCGAAGCTCTGCATCTTCAATCTCACCATTATCAGGATGCCATAATCCCCCCAACCCACTCACACACGCAATCACGTGTTGGATGAACTTTTTGATTTTTGCAGCCATGATTACTGTTATCTGCAAAATGAAGAGGTCTGCCAAAGGAGCTGACCCACTTCTTAGACGGACTTCTTCTCTTTCCAGAATCACAAAAATATGAAGAAGCAGGTAGTCGGTGCGCCAGACAGACATGTATTGATTTGAACAGGCTGTTTCTGCTGAGTTTGTTTGCATGCAGTGAGCGTGTCCATCAAGGCCGGCTCACCACAGTAAATCCATCACTCTGCTTCCGTCATCATTAAGAGGCTAAGATCGCTCCCTCAGGTCCCACAGAGAGAGAGAAATCCATGCCGCTCAGTCTCTCTGTTGGCGTGTGTGTGTGCTTGCGTGTGTCCAGCAACATGACCCAGCAAAGCAGTAAGTAGAATCCAAATCTAAATTCAGCTTCTTTTCCTGGGCAGAAGCTCAGAGGGGATCTGGAATCATTTTACTCTGCAGCCAGCCTTATTTTGGCCCCGAGAGGTTCCCAGAGCAAAACTATTTCTAATCTGTATGTGTGTGCGTGTATGTGTGTGTGTTTGTTTCAGTGCACTCAAGAAATTCATCTACAGTTAGGTTGTTAAAAAGGGACCCAGGGCCTCCTTCGGCTTAAATCCTCATCTTCTTTAACTCTTCCATCAGATGGTGTAGAATGTGACACCATCACATCTCCCGCCATTTGTGGTTCCACAAGAAGCTGTTATAGCTGGACTCAGCCTGTAGGTGTCATGGCTATTATAAATATTATAATGCTGTGTGGCAAAAAAAAAAAAGAGAATTAGGAGAGCGGTAATTATAAATATTAGAAAACTTGTTCTGTGTTGGAGGGGAAGAGAAAAAAAAAACATTTGTGGAGAAATGCAGTTCTTCTGTTTTATTATTGCAACCAATGAGATTTATAATCCAATAAATCAGATCAGTGTTAATGTTCCCCTAAATAGAGAACATTGGTGCATCACAACAAAAATCTGAAACGGGGAATACTTCAAGGACTACTTTACACCTTAGTGTCCTTTTATTAAGGGACACTGAAGTGTTTCATACCAGTGTTGTAGTACTCGAGACCGGTCTTGGTCTCGAGATCGGTCTCGAGACCATTTTTTGATGGTCTCGGTCGAGTCCATTTGGTCTCGGTCTTGTCTCGGGCGACCAGTCAAGACCGCAACTGTGGAAATATCACTAAACTTACAGCATACTGTCCAGTTTATTTGTTAACATGTTTGTTTTCACTGAATGCAAAACGCACCGATTAAAATCCAAGCAATCACGTGACTTACCTATTAAGTGTTTCTGTTATTCCCCCCCCCCCTGTCACTCGCACGAGGAGCTCCAAGACTTGCGCAGTGGTTTTCTTTGAGCGGATGAAGATGTCTACCAAATGTCAGTAATAGAATTTCGCTGCATAAATCATAATAAATCCGATGGCGACAGCTAATTCAGCAGCGCTTCGCTTTCACAGACGGTGGGACTACGTCTAACTTTTTTCGTCACTTAGAAAAGAAGCTCAAAAGAAAGGTAAGCTCCGTTTACGTGATGTTAGAAAAGCGAGCTGTACAGAGACACATAAGCATTTGTGCTTGGTTACTTCTTGCTTGTTGCTTCTTGGTCAGTGTTCATTGTTGAACATAGTTATTTACCGTCAAGGCAGTGCCTCAATTGTTAATGGTGCAGAAAGTGGTGGTTTCTGATATGAGCGATATGGGCAAACACCCAGGTCATTATCTTTTTAGGGATGGCACGAGACCACCGCAGATTGTGGCCCACAGAGATGGTATTAGTTAATATTGGTTAAATTTATTTCAGCTTTAAGGATTTTATATCTAAGTGTTTTTATGGGAATGTGGATCTTTCAGAAAAATTTGAGAAGCAATTTTGATCATATTTCACATTTACCGTGTCATGTTGCATGGGGTGGTGGTCTTGGTCTTTACTCTGTTTCGACTTCCCTCGGTTTTGGTCTTGTCTTGGTCTCGGACCCTAAAAGTCTTGGTCTTGTCTCGGTCTCGATACACTCTGCTCTTGGTCTTGTCTTGGTCTCGGGTCAAGCGGTCTTGACCACAACACTGTTTCATACTGATTCAAAGCGGTTTGATGGACTGGAGAGTTTTTTCTTTTAAAAAGATGGTGAATCTACCATTTCTAAATGGGTAATTCACAATAGAAATAGCATACACAATTCTGATAGATTCTTTTCTCCCTTCAGTTCTCCAACTGGGATTTCTCCCATTGAGCTCAATTTCTCAGTATCCATTTCATTTTGGCCAATCCAGCAAACAGGAGGAGGAGTTGTGAATGATGAAATTGAGTTTTGAGTTTCTGCACTGTTTTAGGATTGTAGTCTGCCTGTGGTTGTAGTTCAGCAATGGCAACAGAGGAGGTGAACGAAGCCGTCCAGTTTGTGTTCAGTTTCTGCTGATAACATTTGCCTTGTAAAATAAACATTTTGCAAATTAGACGTTGATAGAAATTTTGATGAGTCTAGCTTTATTGGAAAAATTTAGTTTGCTCCTCTTGCTGTCAATGCCAAAGGTTTTGTGAGCTTGTCTGAGACAAAAGGTGCATTTCCACTGAAGCAAACCTTTTCAGGAACAAAGGTAGTTTTCTCTCTTTGGGGTTTTTCCATCAATGCGCTCTGGAGCTCGTTCTGATTCGCGAACCAGTGAACAAGTCACGTGTTTCCAGCAGAAGAACAAGGTTCTCAAGTGCCAAATCTGGTTCCAGTCCTGCATTAGACGGTTCTTCAGCGCAAACCATGATGTCACCACGGGTTGGTCAAACTGAATGCAAACAATCAGCAAGCTTGGCAGCGGACATGGGCAGCACAAGAGCGCAGGGTGTCTGCCGTCTTACTATTATGCTCTTCTTCCATGTTGCACTTGTTTGCAAAAGATGGATGGAAACAGGTGTCAGTTCTTGACTAAACACCAAATTTAGGAGGTACGGCGAACCAAACCTCTTCTGGAAAGAGAGTTATTCATTTGGAAACAAACTGCAGGAGTCAGTGCCTGATCAGAACACCAGAGTAGAAATGGAACCCTGAAATAAAGACGCAACATTTCTCTTGTATGTTCCCTTACATACTGGAGTTTTTTCTTCCTCATATAAAAATGTGCTTTTAAGCTGACAGAGACAGATGCGTAACTTTCTCATTGTAAATGTGAGATTACATAACTCGATGCTGAAACAGTTTGCTGGGATCATGAATGTATGATGCACAGAAAACGCTGTCATCCTGTGTAATCCTTATATTAAGCTGCATTGTTGAGCTCAAAGTACCACATGTCTACACATCTGGAGTTTACCTTCCTGTTTTAAACAGTCCACCATTAGATCCAGATGTAAAAGAAAACCTAATTAAAGCTGGAAGCACATTGTTAAAGAATCGGTCAGTCTCTTTGACCCGAAGGAGATCTGAACTACGTTGAGTCAGGGACGTTTCCACCACGTTTCTGGTCTCATTTCCTGACGGTGAGGTTGTACGGTTGAGTGACAATGTGGAATTGCTCCGTCGTGGAAACACGTGTGTGCCCACATGAGCAAAGAGCTGAATCTTTGTTTATAGAAAACAAACAGAAGCTGAACAGTTCCTGTTTGTAGGTGGGAGCTTTCAACTAAGACAGATGGGCCACTGGTAGTGCATTTTGACTGTAGTAAGGGTCGGTGGTTATGAGTTTGAGCTTTATATGACCTTCACTTGCAAGTTGTTACAATAAACAGCAAAATCTGTAGTAAAGAATCAAGATGAGTAATTATTAGAGGTGTGGGGATACATAGAACTCATGAGACAAGATACAACATTGAGTTCAAAAATACAAGATGGGACGACATTATAATACTACTTTCAAGAAAACTTCAAGTATAAGATTTGTTGAAAAAAAGCATTTTTATCAATTTGGCCACAAATTGAACAAACTGATATCTTTCTTTTTCTGGTTTCATTTAATCTCTTTGGCTTAGGACTGGACAAAAAGTCATTAACACTATATATACGTCCCGATAGACATGTGCTTAATATCAGTAGATAATACCTCTGATAGACTATTCAATATTTAACATAGTGAATATTCACATAACTCTGACTCAGAACCGCACAGCATTCTGGGGCGTATAGGCACAAGAAAGGCTTTAATCTCTCACAGCTAGCTAAACAAGGTTGTGAGCATCAACTTACTCTTTGGTTACATGGCAAAAACTTGTTGAGTAACTTTCACAGCAGCAGTTTCAGATTTTGCCATCCTGCCTCATAACTGCTTGGAAACAAAAAAAAAAAAATAGAGTAAAAAGGGAAAGGTCACGCCACCCGCTCGGCAGAAATTCAGATATTTAAAACAAAAGACGAATCAGTCATTATTGATATTGGCTGATATGAAAATCTTTGTGATAAGTTCTTCAGCCACATCATCCAGACTTCGACCTTGGCTCAGTGCTTCAACTATACTGTAAGGTAGTGTGGTCAAGCACAAGTTGAAGCACAAGTTAATTGCCCAGTTAGGCTGCGGTAGGATTGGGATGTAGCTCAGCACACCGCTAGACGTCCAGCCGTCGGTTGTTATAGTGATGCCTTCTGCCTCCTTCCGCGTCTGAACAACTTGCAGTCCTTACATACGGTTCATGTTTTTTGTCGCTCGCCAGTTATGATTCTTACTGGAAACCCAAAATACTGCCGAACAAATTACTGAAGACAGGTTTATCAAGCATAGCCTTGCTGACGACATCTGGCTAGTGTTTGAGAGATAAATTAGCTAACCCAAGCAGTTCTTAACAAACTTTATGTTGCTTACATTGATATTAATAGATTTGCCCTTAAGCATATCTTTAGATGCACTGGTGAAAAGCGTGCCGCTGGACTGGTTTAATATAGCCTGTAGCACTACAGCAATGCATTCTGAGTACACAACAAATGACAAGGGTGAAGAACATGAGGAGAATCTCAGAACAGTTTATATTTGTGGATTTTTGCATGAATTTGTTCAATTAATTCCCCTGGTTGATTGCTTATGTAAGTGTTGTATTCTGCTGTAAACCTCATGTTGTATACTTCCCATCTGCTCAATAAAGCTTTATGGAAAAAAAGAGAAGGTGAGAAGAGGAAATGGTACTGCCACGTAAGCAGTCTTAATCCGCTTCAAAATAAGAGCATAAACGTCTAACGACTTGAACAATTCTTAACAGTCGAAAACCAAAACGCTAACACAGATGTCGAACTTTATCTGACTGAAAATGTACAAAACAGCCAAATAAATTAGAATTAATTTGAGGGAAGCTAAATGCGCTAAACGTTTTCAAATTTAGCAAAAATGGTAGTGTGCTATGCAAAAACTTAGCTCAGCTATTAGCGGATTAACATAATCCGCTAATAGCTGACCTACCCACCGCTGTAGGTCAGATTAGAGGTTGGGCTATGTGTCAGCATTTTCACAAAACAGATGTTTTTGTTAGAATCCGGGGTGGTTCTGCTCAGGGATGGCTGCAGTTGGGTTGCGTTTTTCCCACCAGGTGGAGTCTTCGAGTCGGTGGCTGGAGGGCCTGCGTCCGTGACGTCACCGCCGCACTGGCTGACAATCATCTCGTTACCTGGAGCTCAAGAGATGCAGACTGCCAGTCCTTCCACGCCAGAGTGTTAGCCTTCTATGGTACCTCCAGGCCCACTCCGAGTTCTCTCTGAGTTTTCTAAGAGATTAGCTCTCCAGCAACTTTTGAGTAATCCTTCTGTGTGATTTCTGTTCCCCTGTTCAGGTGACCTTCCTGTGAACCTGTACTCAGTTCTAGTGCCCCTCGTGTTCTTCCGAGATACCGTGGGTTTTACTCACTGGATATCCGAGCCCCCATACACACCCGGTACAGTTGGAACCTACCTCCGAAATTGGAATCCAGACCGGCAGTCTTCTCCGCTCCACCGACGCTCCAAGCCCTAGCCTACCTGTCCGCCCTCCAACGCCGTCTTCCCTCCTTGGGATTCACCGCCACTTCAGCCCACCTCAGCCGCCTCTCTTGCCACCCCCCCGGATCCTCATCACCTCCTCCAACGTCAGACCGACCTCTATCCAAGTAGGTTTTACCATCACATTCCCCGCTGTTCCGTCTCTGCCGATTCCCATGTTCCTGAACTCATCATCCTCTCTGTTGTTCCCTCCAGTGCGCTGACGTCCAGTAGTTTTTCCCTCCAGGACCGGACCACTCCCCGATCGAACCACATTGTTTATAATAAACTTGACTTTTGTTACATCTTCGTCTGCGGTGTTCTGCATGTGGATTCAAAACCTTAACTACACCATGACAGTTTCCGCTATCTTCATGAATATCTATTCATTTTCTTACACCCTTGTCCCTAATGGGGTCAGGAGGGGTGCTGGTGCCTATCTCCAGCGAATGTTTCAGGCAAGATGCAGGGTACACCCTGTCACAGGGCAACACAGAGACAAACAACCATGCACAAACACTGAGACCTAAGGAGAATTTGGAGAAACCAATTAACCTGACAGTCATGTTTTTGGACTGTGAGCCGGAGTACCCTGAGAGAACCCACACACATGGACAGGGAGAACATGCGAATTCCACGCTGAAAGACCCTGGGCTGGGAATCGAATCCAGAACCTTCTTGCTGCAAGGCAACACTTCATGAAGATGTGGGGGTGAAATATTTAAAAAACAAACAATAAATAAAAATGTTTCCGTGGCTAGGTTATTTCACATTTCACTCTATGGGATGTCACACATGTGTGGAAAAGGCTGGCAAACCAACACTGGAAACATGGTGGATTTAGAAAACAGTATGAAAAGCCATGCACACAGGCGCTGTCAGCAAAGTAGAACAGGAAGGCTTTGAGTCCGCTTTTGGATGATTGACCTCGGGTCAGTAGGAGGTTTCTGAGCACAAACACAGAAAATGAGAGCAGTTGGACTACATGGGGGTGTAACTCTGGGAAGAACTGAAACCCTTCATCTAAAGGCTGGATCTGATCACAGACAAGAAGGAACCGTGGTAATGTTTACCTCTGTGCGAACACGGGTTAGGCTTGAGGCAGGGCAGGATGCTAACCGCAGCTCACTGATCATGTTAATCACTGTTTATAGAGACTCAAGGGATTCCACTGATAAAGAAAAGGATTAGAGTTTGATAACAGATCAATTAAAACAATCAGAGACCCTCTCACGTTCTTTGTTCTCATGTCTTCCACTGTTAACACAAATCTTGTTGTGTTTGCCGGTGCTGTGTGCACTGGTAGTTTTCCATGAGGGAAGGTTGTAACAGCCCCAGAGAAGAGACCTCACGGGGGGAGGAGTCAAAGGAGGAATTCCGCGACGGTCTGTGTGTGTACTGGAGCAGAACTTTGGTAATGAGGGGGAGGAGGGACGGCTGTAGGTGTGGGAGCATGTGTGTGAATGAACTTTTGGAGAACCTTGCAAAGAACTCCAGAGTAGGAGTGTGTGACGCTTCGCTAGGGTGAAAAAGTGAGCATGGAGAGGTAGAAAGTTGAGTGTGAAGGACGGAGAGAGGAGAAGTGAGGGAGATGGAGAGAAAGAAGGAGTTTGTCGAGACACTGGTGTCCTTTCCAAGGACAAGCAGACTTGTCACACCGTCATGTGAGGAGTCTCCTCCTCCGCGGTTTGTCCAACTCCTCCCTCCAGGACTTCCTTATGTCCCTTATTTCACCTTCTCCGTCTGGTCCTGACTCCTCTCAGCTTGTCAGCTTGGCGTAGTGAAGCTCAAGTGAACACCAAGGTGAGACAGCAGCATGCTAAAGTATCCTGATGAGCACGTAGCCAGTCAAACTTTCACAAAGTGGCTTTTAAAGGAAAATTTTAAATGCTATTCTTATGGCACCACAAAGCTATTTGCAGTGTTATTTTATGGATTTTAAATATGGATAATTTCTCTCTGGCCATGCAACATTCCACAATACCACATTCAAATGAGAGTTTTTTTCCCCCTGTTTTAAATAGACATTTTCAAAGAAGAGTTTCACTGTTTTGCGTTTTCAGCCTCTGTGGTTCTCCCTTGGTGTTTGATATTGTTCCAAGAAGCAGGCCAATGTTCCAGAATCACAATCCTCTTTAAACTTTTCATATTCTGTCACCACAGACTGAAGTGTATTCTGCAGTGAAATAGTTTGTCAAACATTTTCAAAGGAAAGTTTTGTACTTTAACAGAATTCTTGTGGAAGACACGTTGGCTCAGATGAGACCAAAAGATGAGCCTATTGGGAAGCCACAACTGCATGTGACCCTGAATGCTGGAGTGGTTTTGCAGCGTTTCAACAGACAGGGAAGCTGGTTGGAGTCAACAGGAAGTAGAAAAATCCAGGAAGAAAACCTGTTAATAGGCTGGAGAAGATTTGGAGTGGAGGTTCAGCCGGACACAGAGAGCTGCATGGGTGGCTGTATATTAAATACATTCATATGGTAGAATATTCGAGTAAGACAGCAACAAAACACAGTGTTCTTTCAACAAATCCATCCAATTCTGAAGACTTTAGGAACATAACATCACAGGTTTCTGCTAATAACATTGATCAGTGTTCTTTTATTGTTAGTTTATTGGTGTTTACAGTAATTTAGTAATTACTGTAATTGGATTAAATGACAGGATTAAATGCGATTTAATCCTGTCATGTGAAATATGTGAGTTGGTGATCTTTAACGCACATTTTAAGAGAAAATGCTTTTTGGCAATCGATACAAAAACAAAAATAAGGGCCTGTCAACTCCATTTCTGCCTCCTGCATTTTTGCCTCCTGCAGTTGTCCAGTCATATACCACATGACTGGACAACTTCAGCAGAAATAAAAAAAATAAAACACAAACCAGACTGCCAGCATGTTCTCCTGAACATGTATCATTATTATTATATTATTGTTATGTGAAATGACTTTGTTCTGTTGAGTCTTTAATCCCTTTTATCTTGTGAAGACATAAAAACATGCCTCCAAGCACATTTTTAATAACTCCAACTTCCAGCTACTAGAAGCTTTTTTCCAGCAATGACCTTTTGAACCCCTTGTTTCTGAGAACCGAACAAAGCCGGACACAAAGCCTAACTTGTAGCTGCAGGCAAAGCTTTTATTTTGAAATCCTTTCTCGGAAAAGCCCTTAACTAACATGAAGAGCTGCGTGCCTGCTGAGCAAAAACTGCTGAGAGGAAATGACTCATTGATACATTGGGGTTTCTTATCACTTCCTGCATTTTTTGTTCCACCAAAGTGTTGAAAGTCCAGACATTTCTCTTGAATTGAACTTGCCTCAGTGAAATCTGTAAGTTGGTGTTTTATTCTGCCTCACAAGGATTTTCTTTCAATGTCGTGTGGGTTTTTAAACCTCAATTAGGTTTGCATTTTTGTTCTGGTGGCTGAAGCCACAGTGAACAGAGTGCTGCGTGTTTACTGCGATGTGGAACCAGAATAGAAACCTGCTGTTTAAGCTGGAAGCCTGGGCTTTGGATATTGATTTGTGTGCTGAGTGATGCAAAGTGAAGTCCCAGCTTTAGCTTATCAGAATTGTTGTGTTTGATAGGTGTTGATAGACGTCGCCTCCTGGAAACCTCCGGACCTTCTGGGCCTTCTGACTCCCAGCCACGCATACGCACACAGACTTCTATTTGAGTGGCAGTGAAAGGAAAGGAAAAAGGTGTTTGGCTACTATTAATGCTTTACTGTTTATTCTTCACAAAAATGCAGTAAAAGTAAAATTTTTTTAGAGAAATATAAAATATGTCAATAATTCACAATTAAATAGGTAGAATACCCTTAAGCAACTTTGTACCTTTGGTAGCCATTTTACTGTAAGTAAATTTTCCTTTGTTCACATTGTGGTTTACACATTGCACTGTGTGCTGCTGCCTGAGTAAGAGTGAACAGAGACAGTGGCTCTTTGTTGCCTTTGCCAGGAGTTTGGACTGGCTTAGATGGCAGTGCCTGCAGTGATTCTTTCTTTTTTTCCTCCTTCCCCTCCCGTCTTTCCTTCATTGTTTTTATGTGAGTAAAGTATAACTGCGTGTAAACTGTGAAAAAACTAAACAGAAGCTTGTGAGATCAGCTCTGAAGCCAAAATGTTGGCATTTTGTTAAATATTGAGAAAAACGGCTACATTTTCACAGCTGAGCTCCACAGCTGTATTTGGGAAGAAGAGTCACTTTAACTTAATGACATCTTTTGTCAAACAGCTTCCAAATGAACATAATCTGAATAAATAAAATGGAGTAGAAAACACTGCATGCACGTGTATTTAAATTGGAAATAGAATCATACTCAGCCATCAGAACCACTGGGTGAGCGAGAACCCATCTCTTCATCCCACCATCTCTCTTTCTCATTCCTCTAATTGCAGCCTTAATCCTGGGCCAGATTAGAGGGATGTGTTGGCTCTGGTCGTGTGTTTATGCGGTCTGAATGAACGATACACAGATCCCGCAGAGATTACTTGATCTGTGTCATCGTCTCACGGGTTGGAACCAACCAGAGTCCAAATCCAATTTAACTCTCCACCAACATCTCCAGCCAGCAGGAATGTGGCGGGTTCAGAAGTGTAGACACCAAACCTGTTGAGGATTTCTGTCATGTCAGAAGGTTTAGCACCCTTTTTGTTGCCTGGTTTGATTACACGTTGATCCGTTGGCTGGTACGCTCTGTAATATTTGCCTGTCTTGAAGCAGTTTTTCCTCCTGTGATATAATACTGATTTCATGCTGACCCAGTAAGAACGGGGCTTCTGGCAAATGTTTGCGCCTATAAATAGAAGGGAGGGTTTTCTCTGTTTCTATTTCTCCGTCCTGCATTCTCTAACCTGGTTGAGTGGTGAGGGATTCATTCATATTTTGGGTTCAACAGTGCCGCTGCTGCGATTCATTTCTGTTCATCAGTTTTTTCTGGCTTTAGGGCAATAATGGGCTTTTAATATCAACAGTAGAAATGTGTTCATTTGAGCCCTTATTTAGTCTTATTTAAATTCATTTGTGAGGTTAACAATAGTCACCAACTTTGTGACTTTGTTGCTACATTTAGCGACTTTTCAGACCAAACAAAAATTGCTATTGGCCAGAATCTGAATCGGTGTAGAAATCTGAGTCAGGAAGAAAATGTTTTGACGTCAATAAATTTCAACAAAACCTGACGTAGGTGATAGCAGTATTCTGACGTGTCTGTCAGTCCATCCAGCCATCCGTCCTTCCTTTGATGAATCTGATGTGAGTTTCTCCACTGAGAAACTGTTGTTGGGTTTCAGACACGTGACCCAGACGATGTGTGAAATTCAGATGGGGGTCAGGAAGTGGATTTCTCTGGTTCAAAACAGAGCAAAATGGATCACAGAAAGTACGCAATGCCCTAAATGGGCACAGATGAGATTTCTAGAAAAAAAATATTTAGCATATGATCCATATTGTTTCGGTAAAAAAGACTCGTCATATATGTTGAGGATTTACCTGGCACCAAAGCGATCGACGTAGCTATGTGATGTTCCATTTCAATCACATATGGCCTTTATTTTATGTTATATAGATAAAATATGTTATGTAATCCAGACATTTAAATTTGCCAACTCTTCTGGTATCTGATCTTTCTGTGTATAATCGCACACTCTTTTAAATACTGTCATATACACATGAAGACAAACTTTTAAAATTTTCACTTGATATACAACAAATGTTCCCTCCCAATGATTAGGGCTTTTGTTTCAATAAAAGTACAGCTTCTGATCAAGTAGTGCTGAAATGAGCTAAATAACTACTGAAATATTTCTCTCCTTTTTTTTGAAGAATTCAACAAAGACCCACGTTTTCAGCCGGGCTTGTGAAGTTTGCTGTAGGACATTTCTGCATCCCCCATTTAGCAGCATGTGTTGAAGGATGTAATTAGGGAGAGTTAGTGTGATCAGCGTGTGGGAACTAGAGGTGTTACCAGACACAAGTAGCACAAACAGACAGCGATACTCACCGTTTGTTGTCAGGGAAATTGTGATGTGTAAGACATTTTTCTCTCACCGCAAAAACGCCACAAATATGTGTAATCCAAACCTCCCACATCAGTTCAGCTCAGGCAGGTTTTGTATTTTCCCTCTCCTTTTTGGCTGCTGTCCTCACTTCTGGCAGCGGGAACAGACAGGATACGCCACACTGACTGAGATTTGAAACCAGAGAAACTCAAAATGCAACCAAACCTGCTCTAACTGTGCTCTGCTTTGAGGAGTTCATCTGGGTACAGAATGTACAGAATGTTCCAGTTGAGTGAAAAGTGGAGAGTGATGAGAAATGCAATAGTTTAAACCTTACTCTGGCATAAAAATCTAGATAAATGGTAGGAAGTTGATGCAGTGGATGTTAATTAAGCATCTCTTAACCCCTGAAGCTTCTCAGCTGCAGTCCAGTTGGTATGAACAGTGTCCTCCACAATCCTAATTCCAAATCTACAAAGCAAAAATATTCTGACTGGATTTTTGTTCAGAATTGTTCACAGTGAGTATGTCACAGTTTTAGTTGAAACCTCATGATGGCTGATCAGCAAACAGTTGCTCTTTGTTTTTTCAGACTTGTCCCGAGCCGAAGGGGGAGGGAGGACTTTACAAGGCAAATTGTCACAGTGTGAACTCAAGTTTCACTGTCAAGTTCCACCTAAATCTCCACAATCACTGGTATGTACATGGACTTTTGTTTGTTTGTATTAAAGGCTAGGTGACAGAACAGGCATTTTTGATTAATCTAGATCCAAGATATGTTATCTTCAAGCTAACATGGATTGTTTATTAATCATTTTGTGACTTTTAGGAGAGTAAAACATATGCAGTGTTTTTGTTGTGATCATGGCGGCTTCATTATATATTTTTTGGTGTTAGGTAAATAATGATTGTAGATTTAAAGGGTACAGATTTTTGTAAGGTGAAGATCTGTGAAGTTATTATTGGAATATCTCCCTCACATCCAGTAAAAGATGTCAGATCATTTATAGATGTCATTTAAATGATCGCCTACATTATATAGATGATTCTTTGTCACTATTTCCATCCATCCATCCATTTTCTGTACACTCTTGTCCCTTGTGGGGTCAGGAGGGTTACTGGTGCCTATCTCCAGCGGGACATTTCAGACAAGAGGCGGGGTACACCATGGACAGGTCGCCCAGTCTATTGTAGGACACTTTGTCTCTATTTTTTATATATAATTACTTATTTGCTTTATGGATGTCAGTGAAAATGTATGAGGTTCCAAGACGTTCAATATCTTCTACATAAAATATTCAATACAGAGAAAAAATAATCATGATTATGACTTTTTCCATAATTTATCCACCCTACTTCTGTCTTTGAATATTCTTGTTCTGCATCTCCATTTTTAGTTAGATTTTTTTTTTTTGTTCATCTTCTTTCTGTTTTATTTGAGCTGCATTTCATTTTATGGTATGACTGCTAACAATTTTCCAGTAACATGAACCAGAGATGGTTCTGGTAGTGGTAGGACTTTTATTCTGTCACCTACATGACGAATCATAGAGCAGAAAATCATATATTCTAAAGTTAGGCACAAAGCACGACAAATAATCTCCCTATTCTAAATGGGAAGTAGCGGGCACCAACTCTGTATTGACTCTGTATGCAGGAAACCAATAGAGAACTTTTTATCTTGTTGCTTATATGCCCTCTTTCTAATGCTACCCTGGGCATCTGCCCATATGGCAAAGTGATTCAGTTGCTCAGGATGATGGAATATGCTGTTATAAAGTTTATTTCCTTTTAAATGGTGCTACATGTGTGAGGTGAATTCCTATCTGGTCATGCTAATTAAAAGCTAGCGAAATCCTTTCTACCTCTGCCAGCTAGCTATTGGTTGTGGCAGTATTATGGTGTGGGATGGCATCTCACTTTCTGGAGAAAAAAGGTTGGTCTTCATTAAATTGCTAATAAAACTGCTAATAATATTTGTATCTTCAAACATCCAATCCAGTAATCAGCACAGATAACTTCTCTATTATCATTTGTTTACCACACAGCTTATAAGAATCAGGCTGCTCATAGAATTATATTATGATTTTTGAGAGAATGATTGGCTTTAAAGAAGATGACTTTTGTGACTCTTCAACAGCTTTCAGTTTGAATATGAAACATTTTAAATGCCTCAGGCGTCACTCTGGGTCCAAAGTTCATGACAGTTAGAGGACTACAAGTCCAGCCTACCAGGTGGTGAAACATTTACAATTTACCCTTTTTATTGACTTGTTTAAAAGGTGACGGAAACTTCAGATGTTAGTTTGAAAGGACGTATTGACTCATTCAGAGACAATGGCATGGCAGTTTTTGCATGGAATATTTCAGTGAAATATGACAAATGTCCATTGGAGATGAACAGGTTTCTGTTGTAGCTGCTGTTTTGGTGTTCAATCTTTCACGCTTATGCCAGCGAAGTGACATCAACGCCATGTCGCTAGTGTAATGTTTCCCCTAACACTACTATGACTCCTTGTACCAGCTTCTACTGTGACATTGCAAAGGCCACGTTTTACGTCCTCAGCTCCCACGTTGTTTATATACAGCAGAACTCTGTTTTGGGTCAAACAAGCACCTATACCACCTTCATTATAGAACTTAAACCCTTGTAAGCCGCATGAAAGCTCCGAGGGAGCCACTTAGGCTCAATCATAATTTGCTCTTTTGGTTTGATTGATTGTGTAAAATGCTCTGACTCTGCGTGGGAGGCCAAATTCCCAAAGACTTCAACCGTTATCTGGAATGAATCCAATAAATGAAAGTATAAACAGGAATTCTTTAACAATTATACAACTGACATGTGCAGACTCTGAGCATTATGCTGCAAAGCATTGGGTGCTAGCAATAGCGTTTGCACCAGGGAAATGTTTCATGTTTTGCCAAGTTACAGCTACACACTTTATGGAAGATTGACGAAACCAAAACCATTGTGGAAAGAAAGCATTTAAGTTTGGTTATAAACCATGTTGGAGGTTAGAAACCTAACATCACACATCGCCCTGAGCACACTATCATCAATGCATTAATACACGCCGTAGAAACCGTCTTAGCTCTACCGCAGAAACTTCTACAGTCTAAAAGGTTGCAGCCAATCAGTACTAATGAAATGAATGGCACTCCTAGATTGGCTGCTTTGTCAATGGTAGCCAATAGCGTGTCAAGTAGCATTGTGTTTGAGAGTCCCACGCTGCATTTCTTTGGAATATATCAGATATCCTCTGCACAAATAATCTGCAAACAGGTGACTTTTTTGCATATAATGTGGAGTTACATTCCATTGAAAAATTTGCAGTCAACTGTAAATAGGTTATTTACAGTTGACTGTAAATTGGACCCATACGTCCAATTTAGAATCTATCGTGAGACTTAATATTTTACATGTTTGTGTCCAAATATGAAAGATTCTTTTGGTCAGAGGGATAAAAAGCACATCAAGCTAACATCCTCTCTCAGTCTTTACCTTCACACTTCTGTTGCAGTTGTTCCTCCCCGTCATCTGTCCATTTCACTACATTTCCTTTATTCACTCCATCTCCCTCAACATTTTTTCATCCTCCCTCCTCCCTCGACTCCTCCTTACTCTCCTACCCTCCTGCGTAGCTGAATGAGTACAAACAGTTCGGAAGTTTACTCCAAAACACTCCAGCGTCCTCTGCCGCGTTGCCATCAAGGGTAACTCTCCTGCCTCACCAGTTTCAGCGAACAGGAAGAGAGACTACCTTCAAGGTCACCCGTGTCAGCTGGTACACGTGCAATGACATTCTGCCTTCACTTTGAGCTTCATCAGAAACAAATTTGAAGCATTTTCCTCGTTGCATTCACAAATCATGCAATGTCTCCAATCTGATTGGCAGCTGATTGACCTTCGACCTGTTCAAGGGCACTGAAACCTGCTCTGTTAAACTTTAAGGTTTATTGCGAGGAGCGAAAAGGCGAGGCCTCTGACAGCTGAAATGATACACTTTTTATGCTTTAATTTATGATTAAAATAAAGAAATCCTCACATGAATAGAGATTTTCTTGGCTGTGTGTGTGTTCTCTCCCCAACAGGACACATTGACCTTAGAGAGGCAGAGCTAACCGCTCTGTGGATTACTCCCTCTGCATTCCTCATGTTATCTCTGCTGTGTGCAACAGTTTATCTTAACCTAGGTTTCTTTTCTATCTTCAGTGTTTTGGGAGAAAGCCTTTTAGTCTATAAAATGCTTCGGTCAGTCACCTCCTGAGGGGGACTTTCACTGCTGTTTTATCTTCTTGACTCCCATTTTTTTGTGTGTGTGTGTGTTTGTCTCCCCTGATTTTTCCTGTCTGCAGAGTAAACGGACTCACACAGTCGGCTGCGCCGGTTTTTCTGCGGCTATAGGGGGAAAACTATGAAGCAGCTTCATGAGAAGTGTAATTTAATTAGAGAAAGCGCAGAGGGCAATTATAGCATGGAAAAAAGAAGGAAGCAGTGAGAACAGAACAGGGAAGTTGAGAAATATTCACCCCGCCTCTTTGCTCCCATACGTTTGAGTTGGATCCACTCCCCCACCCCTTATCCTCCCTGCCTCTCTCTGCAACTCACCTGTCGAGTTTTGCCTCCCATCCCCCCAAAAACTCCTCCTCCTACAGGGCAGGTACGACTTCCAGCTGCAGATATAAAGGTATGCTAAAGGCAAGCAGACCATCTTCTCTGCTCTGGGAGTGAAGAAGACAGCAGGGCCGAGAGTAGCGGTGTGGGAAACGGAACGAGGCGGAGTGTGGGAAGTTTTGAAAAAGAGAATTGGATTGACTGCTCTCAGAGCTACTCTGCAATCATGGGACTTGGAGTGAGTATTCCAACTTTTCCTCTCTTCTCATCTGGTGCGTGTGTTAGAAAACTTTTGGATTGTGAGGTCATTTTGTAATCTGCTTCTTTTTTTATGGCAAGTCAATGATTAACACACAAGCTTGTTTGCACAGCAAATAGGAATACTTTCTGCGCTTCCTCGTGAAAAACCAAGCCGGAGCCTCAGAGCTGTCTTCCCACATGTGCTCGGTCTTATTGTGGGACTTGTTTTTGTCTCACTTTCTCCAATCCAGAAAGGGAAGGATGATTACAAGCCAGCCGCAACGTCGGAAGACAATGACAAGAAGAGCAAGAAGGGAAAACAGAAGAAGGATATGGACGAGCTGAAGAAAGAAGTGGATCTGGTGAGTACGCCAACTTTTCTGCTGGGGGAGCCTGTCAGAGCGAGTGGTCGCAGGGATGAACCGTTACGGCTGACACAAACCTCACTGACAGTCACATGAGATGTCTGTTTGCTTCATACAGATTGCTGCTTACACTTCTACACATGCAGTCACATGTTATTAAAGAGTTTCCAGCTATAATCAGCCTCTAACACATGCTTAAAATCTTAC
Organism: Girardinus metallicus; assembly: GCA_903067095.1. Lineage (NCBI taxonomy): Eukaryota > Metazoa > Chordata > Actinopteri > Cyprinodontiformes > Poeciliidae > Girardinus > Girardinus metallicus. The sequence continues at coordinate 29,951 of CAEGAE010002709.1, forward strand.
TTTCTAATCGTGGACAAAGTAAGGTTAAGAAGGGCGGATAGGTCAGAGGACGGTTGGCCAGTTTCTACTGGTATCAGCTTTTTTCCCTCAAGTCCTTTCACCAAGGTCAAAGAGGAAGTCAAAGTTTAGGACCAAGTGATTAATTTCACAAAATCATGATACATTTTGAAAGCGTAGAGATGGCGTTTTAAAGAGAAGAGGGAAATTATTTTGCAAATTAGAGGCATTTCCCAAAAAGACGCAACTGTCGTGTCCTTCACAAGGTCAGACCACAAGGAGAAACGGTCACAGTCAGACCACCTGACGCCTCACTCTGTCTCATTATGTCTCACTTCTTTTGCTTAATTACGGACATACCTTCAAGATTTCCAACAATACTCAGAATTTAATACATTCATCACCACAATGATCAAGAGTTTGTACATCATCAGGCAAGTTCGTCTCATTTAGATTCACCCAGTGATTGGAACAATTTGCAAAAATGCTGAAGCTCAGTACACACATATCAATATCATTTCAGTGAAAACCATAGTTCAAGATCAATATATCTTGATATATTACGTGTATTATAGTACATTTAGTTAATATGAATATGGTTGTGTTTTTTTTTTCTGTTCCATGATATTTTTCTTTTTCCTACTGGATGATATTCTAGTTTATGATATTGTAATGCTTTCTGGACAGATTGTTAAGAATGAGAATTTGTTCTCAATCAACTAATAAACCCAAGACGTATTAGATATCAATAGTTGACTAATTGAAGTAGATTCTTAGTCATTTCTCAATGTACTCAAACGCCAAAAGTTGTCCACAAAAATAAGTTGATATTTGACTCTTAATGTATTCAATGTGTTCAGTCTTTAAAAGCCATTTTGGGTGAGATTATTTGATTAACCCCAACTATGTTTGAACTTTAGACATATTTCAATTTTAAGCCAAATCTAAATGGAAGGCGCCATCATTTCTGTCTATTTTACGAAGTGTCCAACACTAATACTTGCCCAGTGTCTTTCTGCAGGCATCATTCTGAATCATAAGGTAATAAAACTCTCATCTTGGTGACATATTAATGGTTATCGTCCTTTGAACATCTTAACTAGATCTCAAAGTCCTGCCGCAAGCTGAAGGACATCTTAATGTCATAGCAACGCTATCGCCAATCTCCTCTGATCTTTCCAATCTAGCATATCATTCACTGCAATTAACGCCATGCCCCAGCTTTAATGTTCCCCTTGAGATGCAGAAATTTGTTCAGTCCAAATAAGCGCTTTAGAATGATTTACCGTCATGTATTAGTGATTCCAGCGCTTCAGAGCTGATCCGTGGTTAAACAATGGCGGCTTACGGAGCAGCAGTAAAAGCACAGACTGGTCTCTGGAGAAGCACATCCAGCTGACATGTTAATGATTATTGCCCAGTCATACAATTAACTAGAGGTATCAAAGTCCATTAAAGACAATAGAGGCTATTCCCATAGCAACATTATGCAGCCTTTGATTTGACTACATGTGGCAAAGTCTGAGCAGAAATGGCTGACTGCTAAAAATAGATTGGCTTCATTTATTTAAATAGCAGCAGGAATTTCCAACCCAGGATTTATCTGAGAGCTTGTGGTCGGCCATCCAAATAACATCAAAACGAGGTCGAAACATGAAAGGAGGCGAGAGATGTCCTCAGCCGGCCTGTTGAGAAAGGAACAAGAAGCAACGCTACTTTTGGAGCATGTGATAACATATTGTCCATGGCACATTTGGCACGCTTGCTTACATAATGCTAATTATTAATGAGAGTACAACAGTCAAGGCTGGAAGAATGGTCGCCGCTCACTTTCTCTGCAGAGGTTTGTGTATTATTGCCATATTAGCAGCTAGTGCAGAGGTTGTTGCCTCCAGTCCAGCTAAATACAACTTATTTAGAGCTGCATATGTGATATTATAGGCAACTTATAATTTTGTTAAACAACTACTATAAGAAATGTGCTCTCATTTATAAAGAACGACCATTTTATTTCCATTTTGGGTTATGAAACGTTTGCAAAAAGTAAATGATAACTTTTTTTCTGTGGGATGTTGATTTATGTGAAAAATTGTATTCAAAATACATAGCTTCGAAATGGGGATGCACAATATTGGATTTTGGTAGATATCCGATATGACGATTTACTAAAACTAATTTGGCTGATAACTGATACCAATACCAATATCTTTTGCCTATAACTATTTACTGAAACTATATGGCTTTCTTTACTGTGGAATTAAAATACTGCATTATCTTAGTCAATTTAGCCTTCTTACCAAATGCAAATTCTAAAAAGGTGGCTGAAAATGATGGAACACTTTCAACTTGCATTATGTTTAATGTCAAACTTATTCATGACATTTGCTCTATAAGACAATGACAACACTCAGTGCAAATTTGTAAATCTTTACAAATTTGCTTGTGAACAGGTAAACTCAAACTGTTCACAAGCAGCAAGTGAAAAGCACATCAGTCATGCATTAATACTTAACAGTTTCTTATGCCGTTATGCTGTGCTGCAGACATCATTGTCACTGGTTTGTCATATAACAACGCTTTTAATATTGCTGAATTATTTTGATGGAATGGCCGATGTCCGATATTAAATTTCACAGCTAATATCGACAGATACCAATACTATGCCAATAATATTGATGCATCCCTATTTCCAACCTAATGACAGTGGTAATAGCCAGTCAACACTATTCTTAAGGCGCTAGCTAACTGTTCAAACTTTGCCTAAAACTCTGTTTGTATTTATATTTTCTAAGTACCTAAAATGCTGCTGAAAACACAAGATTTAAAGTGCCGTTGTTTTTTAAACACATATTCCTAGCATTCCTCAAATGCTAACCAAGTGTTCTCCCCAATCTGATGAGAATTTGCTGACAGCTCTGGCAGTACAACATGGCAACTTAAGACCTACTTCCTTATACTTCAACATAATAAAACGAGAAATCTGTTGCCATGTTGATGGCACCTGCTCTTTGTGAGAAAGAGTCTTCAATTACAATGAGAAACGTTGTGCCGTCTTAAATACTGCGAGATCCCTTAGCACAGTGAGCAGTCATTAAATAGAGGTACATAGCTTTCAACATAAGAAAACGTTATGTTTAAAGTTTCCTATAATAATGAGCAGGACTGACCCATATTACCAGGTCATCTCTGTAGACCAGTTGGCTAAACAATTTAGAACTGAAAATCCTGAGCAAGAATTTTCTCCCATTTTGTTATTGTACCTCCATTACAAAGTCTTTAAATCTTTGTAATAAAGTTACATAGTTCCATGTAACTCACACCTACAATTACTTCAATGACATGTGTCAATGTTTTCAGCTTTGACACATGTATGATGTCATTGTATCACCACAGAAAGCAGTGGGGGCATCTTGACTCGGGGCATTTCATGAAGACAACAAAACCCGGATTTTGTTACACAGTACAACAGAGATGATGGAAGTCAGATATGATTGCAGTTCATCCAAATTACATCGGATGAATTTCTTTTCATTCACCCGCTGTGGGCGTTATTGAACAAAAAAAAACAAAAACTCAGTGTGGGCACATGAATGTGTCAGCCTCTCTGGCTGTTCATTTGCAGAAACACTATTTGCTTTTTCAATTAAAGAAACCACAGCCACATGAAACTTTTTTCCACATGTTGGTTTAAAATGGAAGATGAGTTGCTAGATATAAGCCAAAAGGATTTGAATGTTCTGTTGGGTTGTTAGCAGTTCATGTTTGACTGTAAGTTGACAATCCTCTGCACAGTAGTTTTACTCAAATGTTTGACTAATCTTAAAAATCATTGTACGTACCCCCATGCATCAATAATCCGGATCAGATGGACGACTCTGTTTTGTCATCTTTATGTTCCCTGGAGGCCACGTCAACACATTCTTTAATCCCCAGAGGAGATAATATCTGTGGTTTTAAAATGACAGGGATTTCAGCCTGTTTGACGCAATGTCTGTCAATCTCATTCTCTCTTCTTTGTGTTTTTTTTCCTTCCTCTCCCTCCATAGGATGATCACAAGCTGACATTGGATGAACTTCACAGAAAATACGGCACGGACCTATCAAGGGTGAGCTCTCTACACACAGGATTTATCAGGATTCACAGAGGTAGATAAGGCCAGAGTACAAGCTCCAGGCAGACAAACACTGCCGTGCCTGAGCACACTTTCATATAATTATCCTGCAGAGTAGCAATGTGGTGCAGGGGCAGAAGATTTACCAAAGTGTATATTAACCCAAATGATAAAGCCTGTTTTGCAGTAGGATTGTGGCATTGCACAAAAAAGGGAATCCTTGCAGCTACATTTTGGTTTCAGGAGACTTTTTTTGGTCTTCATTGTGCAACATACAACTTCACAGAGGCTAAATGCCTGATCATCTGTTAAAACTTGGTCTGTGTGAGTTTTCCTCAAAGCAAAGACTCAATCCATCAGGAACACCATCCTTATTGACTGGGTTGACTGTATCTGCTTAGAGAAATGTCTGGTTAGACTTCTTAACCTCACAAGGCTCAATGTGACTTTCGTCAAACCTGAATTTAAGTCCACCATCTTTTTCACAGAATACTTTATATCAATCTGCCATAGAGACTTTAGATGCTAATTTCATGCAATGTCTGTTTAGGGTCTTTCTGCCTCCAGAGCAAAAGAGATTCTAGCCCGAGATGGTCCAAATGCCCTGACACCTCCCCCAACCACACCCGAATGGGTGAAGTTCTGCAAGCAGGTAAGAGCTAACAACAGGCTTAGCACAATTTAAATGGATGCAAATGTATTTTTAGATAAGCGTTTGCATGCGGTAGAGATGGTTGTTTGAATGTTGTCTTGGTCTCTTTTCCAGCTGTTTGGTGGTTTCTCCATGCTGCTCTGGATTGGGGCGATCCTCTGCTTCCTCGCTTACGGTATTCAGGCTGCTTCAGAAGATGAACCAGCAAATGATAACGTAAGAAGCTTTATCTTACTGTCCTTGACAGTCATTTCCTGGTCCTCCAGAGACTAAGTGAAGAGTCCTATCTGTCCTCCTACAGTTGTATTTGGGTATTGTGCTGTCTGCTGTCGTCATCATTACTGGTTGCTTCTCCTATTACCAAGAAGCCAAGAGCTCCAAGATCATGGAGTCCTTTAAGAACCTGGTCCCACAGGTGAGACTTCCTGCTTCCACAGGCCTGCCACATGGCTGCTTGTCATTGCACTCAGGGTCTTACTTCTAACCTTTCTTTGATGTCATAGCAAGCCCTGGTTGTCCGTGATGGGGAGAAGAAGAGCATCAACGCTGAGGAAGTGGTGGCCGGAGATTTGGTGGAAGTGAAGGGTGGAGACAGGATTCCTGCTGATCTCAGGATCATCTCTGCTCAAGGCTGCAAGGTCAGTGTCATCGGTCTACGTGTAGATTACTGGTGGAACAATTATAGGCAACCTTGGTGTATGTACAGCACTTCAACTTCTAGAACTAATTAGGTTCAGACATACAGAGAGGGATCGTTGACCAGGCCTCTGTGGACAGGCTCCCACAGTACCAGGTTCTTTCTAGTGTTTCAAAACAGGTTTTCTATTTGGTTTCAGTCTGATTAAAGTTTTTCAGTTTTGTTGTAGGGTCAACCATATTTTATTTAAAATAGTCTAAAAAGGTAGTTCAAAATTCCATGGAGTGTAGATATGGACAAGTTTGAGCAAGTATCTGTTTTCTTGCTATCATTTCCTGATTCACAAAGCTCAACCTGCATTTGCCCTACTTCAGTAGCATATTTCTTTCCCATTTTGATCAATGGCTATAAGAACTAGGACTCTGCTTGATGCTTTTTTTATTCCCCAAGGAGGTGTGGACACTTACATTTTCGATTAAAAGCTCATAAACTCTCTATATATACAGAAATACCTCAGCTACTTTTATAATACAGGAATTTTCAGTTGTTCCAATAACATGGCATAACAAAAACAATTTTATTCTTGTTTTATTTTTCAGGTGGACAACTCCTCGCTTACTGGTGAATCAGAGCCCCAGACCCGATCCCCAGATTTCACCAATGACAACCCACTGGAGACTAGGAACATTGCTTTTTTCTCCACCAACTGTGTTGAAGGTACTCATGTCCTTAGAAATGCAACACGATATTTGTGAGGGAGATGGGATATTTTGGGGGACGTCAAGTTTGGAGACATTCAAGAAAAGTAGCTGGACAACATCCTGAAACTGTAATGTTCCTTCTTGATGTTCAGGAACTGCCAGAGGAATCGTCATCAACACCGGAGACCGAACCGTTATGGGTCGCATTGCCACCTTGGCTTCCAGTCTGGAGGGAGGAAAAACTCCCATTGCCATTGAGATTGAGCACTTCATCCACATCATCACCGGAGTGGCTGTCTTCCTGGGTGTGTCTTTCTTCATCCTCTCCCTCATCCTTGGCTATGGATGGCTGGAGGCCGTCATCTTCCTCATTGGTATCATTGTGGCCAACGTTCCAGAAGGTCTCCTGGCTACTGTCACTGTGAGTTTACAAGTCTCTTTGTCCTCTTATCCGATAATCTTCAAGAATATTCCATCAGTTTTGATTGATCTGGTTTTTGTTTCCAGGTGTGTCTGACTCTGACTGCCAAGCGTATGGCCAAGAAGAACTGTCTGGTGAAGAACCTGGAAGCTGTGGAGACTCTGGGCTCCACCTCCACCATCTGCTCTGACAAGACCGGGACCCTGACCCAGAACAGGATGACCGTGGCCCACATGTGGTTTGACAACCAGATCCACGAAGCCGACACCACCGAGAACCAGAGTGGCACCTCATTTGACCGGAGTTCTTCCACCTGGGCGAATCTGGCCAGGATCGCTGGACTCTGCAACCGAGCCGTCTTCCTGGCCGAGCAGAATAACATTCCCATCCTCAAGGTGAAGAGCTGGCGTAGCATGTAGATATCTCTGAGTCTCGGTTGTTAACCTGAGTGGCTTTTGTTGAATCCCTTGTTATAATTTAAGCATTATCAGAAATAGTATGACCATGTGGAAAGCATGGCAGAGTTATGACTTGGCAAGGGGCTTCTAGGATCCAACAAACTGGTAGAGCAGCCAGACTTAACAACAGATGACTCGTTCCATGTTAAAGTTTTGAGCAACCATGCGACTGCTTCCTGATCCAGCCATCAGTATAATTTCAATTCTTTGCTCTTTTGTCAAACGCATCTTCCTGGGTATCTGAAATATAAAAGAAATGTACATTTCACATTCTCCTATGTATGGGAACTTAGGACCCACCCTGTATTTCAAATTTACCATTCTTGTCTTGTTCTTCTACTTCAAACCACAGAGAGATGTGGCTGGTGACGCCTCAGAAGCTGCCTTGCTCAAGTGTATTGAGCTGTGCTGCGGTTCTGTTAAGGACATGAGAGAGAAATACCCCAAGGTCGCTGAGATTCCATTCAACTCAACCAACAAATACCAGGTAAACCATCCATCAGGTCTAAATGATCTACCTGTTTCACTGTAGCTCTGGTGCCTTCCTTCCTTCTTTCTGTCCACCATTCCTTATTTTGTGTTGGTCTATGAGCCAAATAAAATATACTGCTTGTTATTATTGCATAACAGAATGTGTAAAAGTTTAAGTTTATGAAGTGCACTTGCGCCTCATAGTGGTTCATTCTTTTTATTGTCATCATCCTGTTTCTGAACATTTTATTTTATAGACTTTTGCATAAAACATTGCTGGCTTTTGGGTTCAGCTGTTTTCTTCTCCAACAGCTGTCCATCCACAAGAACACGACTCCCGGAGAAACGAAGCACCTCTTGGTGATGAAGGGGGCCCCAGAGAGGATTCTGGACCGCTGCTCCACAATTGTGCTGCAGGGCAAAGAGCAGCCTCTGGATGACGAGATGAAGGACGCTTTCCAGAATGCCTACGTGGAGCTGGGAGGTCTAGGAGAGAGAGTTCTCGGTAAAGATTGATTCTGCTGAAACAACACAAGGACAGAGCTGTGCGTTCGTATGAACGTTTTTGTTTTCTTCAGGTTTCTGCCACTTCCATCTGCCTGACGACCAGTTCCCAGATGGCTTTGCTTTTGATACTGATGAAGTGAACTTCCCGACTGAGAACCTGTGCTTCATCGGCCTCATGGCCATGATCGACCCACCACGTGCCGCAGTGCCGGACGCTGTGGGCAAATGCAGGAGTGCAGGAATCAAGGTGCTTTAAGTTCTCTTTTTTGACTCAGTTAGGTTGGAAAAAGAGATATAGCTTCAACTTTTCCTTCAATCTCCTTCCTTTCAGGTAATCATGGTGACAGGTGACCATCCAATCACAGCCAAGGCCATCGCTAAAGGCGTTGGTATCATCTCTGAAGGCAATGAGACTGTTGAGGACATTGCCGCCCGCCTGAATGTCCCCATTTCAGAAGTCAACCCCAGGTCAGTCCTCTTATTAAAGTGGAATATTATTAATCAATATTCCACTTTTAGCAATAATAATAAAATCAACGATAATAATCATCAAGTTTAACACTGCTGGCTATCAAAGCCGCATGAAGCGCATAGCCAAAAAGGCTTTTACAATTAATTCACTGCAAGCCAAGTAAATCTGAGTCTGGCTCTGAGCTTGATGTTTTGCTACTTTGTCAGCAACTTTAGCTTGAGAGACCATTAGTGGAGGTTGAATGCACTTTTCCAATGTTCAACAGATCTTTGAACTTTGAGTTTTAAATCTAAGAAATCAGCTAAACCTGCTTGTGATTTCTCCAACAGGGATGCCAAAGCTTGCGTTGTTCACGGCGGTGAGCTCAAAGAGTTGAAGGCAGACCAGCTCGACGAGATCTTAAAGCACCACACAGAAATCGTCTTCGCCAGAACATCGCCCCAGCAGAAGCTTATCATCGTTGAGGGTTGCCAGAGGCAGGTGAGCGTCAGTTGGCCAGAGGTGACGAAGATATCATTGCGGATGTTTGGGCGTGTTTTCACAGGACTCTGCTTCCTCTGCAGGGAGCCATTGTGGCTGTGACAGGTGATGGCGTCAACGACTCTCCAGCTCTGAAGAAAGCTGACATCGGCGTCGCCATGGGAATTGCTGGGTCCGACGTGTCCAAGCAGGCGGCCGACATGATCCTGCTGGACGACAACTTTGCCTCCATCGTTACCGGAGTGGAAGAGGGTAAGATGAGCGGAAACTTGTAAAGTTAGGTTTTGCTTGTTCCAGTCTGAGAATATTAACCAGGATGTTGGTTGGTCAGGCCGTCTGATCTTTGACAACCTGAAGAAATCCATCGCCTACACTCTGACCAGTAATATCCCTGAGATCTCACCCTTCCTCCTCTTCATCATCGCCAACATCCCTCTGCCTCTGGGCACCGTCACCATCCTCTGTATCGACCTGGGAACAGACATGGTGAGTTCTTTAGGAACTTTGTAGGTTTGATGAGATCAAAATGATTGTTTTTGAAGTTACAAGTTTTTCTGTCTCTTCCAGGTTCCCGCCATCTCCCTGGCTTATGAAGCAGCTGAGAGTGACATCATGAAGAGACAGCCCCGAAACCCCAAAACAGACAAATTGGTGAACGAGAGGCTTATTAGCATGGCCTATGGACAAATTGGTAATAATCTGAGTCACCTTGACATATTTGTGAATCTTTATCTGCTGAAGGCGCGATTTTAATAGCTGTTTTCCTTCTCATTAGGTATGATGCAGGCCACAGCTGGGTTCTTCTCATACTTTGTGATCTTGGCTGAAAATGGCTTCCTCCCCATGGACCTGCTTGGAATCAGAGTCCTCTGGGATGACAAATTTGTAAATGACCTGGAAGACAGCTATGGACAGCAATGGGTCAGTCTCCCGATCATGTCTGTCTGAACAGCCATGGTTTGAGCTCACATTCATAAACTTAGTTTTTCCTTCTTTATGTGCTCCAGACATACGAGAGAAGAAAGATCGTTGAGTTCACCTGCCACACAGCTTTCTTCACCAGTATTGTGATTGTCCAGTGGGCCGATTTGATCATCTGTAAGACCAGGAGGAACTCTATTGTGCAGCAAGGAATGAAGTACGTAGATTTTGCATCTACTTAAGACTAAAGCCACTGAAATTCAGAGACTAAACACATAGTCTCTAAACACATAGTGCCTATGTATTTAGTCTCATTTTAATAATGATACTATTAAATCATTATTAAAAGCATGATTTTAATAAAAACATTTATTAAAATCATGCTTAGGCTTTGTTTCTCTATTACTTGAGGGATCCCCTAAGGCTCATTCTTGGCCGTTTGCTGTTTTACCTCTATAAATATTTACTGGCAGTCATTGTAAGGGAACACAATACTGTACAGATGACATGTTAGGTGTTTGCTTTACTGCGTAGATGTTTTAAAGGTGTGTTGGTATTTTTTACAGCTAAAAAAAGACAAAACAGAGATTACAGCACTGATAGGTACACTTCTACTGATGCGTTAATGTGCTAATAGCAAAGCTTTTACTAAATTTAAAAATATTAAGCGTACTGAGCTTACCGTAAGTTAATTGTTCCTGATAACGTCTAATGCCCTAATTTACTGTATTTAACAAATAAACAAATGAGGTATACAAAAGATTAAGCAATTACATGGACAAACTATCAGAGGTTTTAATTAAACAAATACATGGAAAAATTCTGATAAAAATTGTTTTGAGAGTTTTTTCTCATTCTCCATGAGGTGGATGTGCATCAATATGGTTGAATATTTACTGATTTAGCATTAGCTTTTGCAAATGCCATGCTGGTATAGTGCGCTATGGGGTTAGCGCAGCTAAATTAGCAGTGCCCACCACTGGCTTGAATTTATTTCTTATTTTAAAAGTAGCATTTAAAAGTTCATTATCAAGTATATAACAGCTTTAGATGGAATATTGTAGGCATTTAATAATTATCCTCGGGACAGCAATGGCAAAGACCAGAAACTGGTTCTTTTAAAACTTAAAAATGGAATAAAACCTTTGGATATGTTGTTTTTCTCCCAACAGGAACCGCATCCTGATCTTCGGACTCTTTGAGGAGACAGCTCTGGCTGCTTTCCTGTCATACTGTCCAGGCATGGATGTGGCCCTCAGAATGTACCCTCTTAAGTGAGTAAAACACACACCCACACTTTGTTTCAATCAATGTATTTATGACTTCAACCGTTTCCATGTTCTTAATTGTAATTTGTTATGATGTGTAATCCCTAACAATGCTGTTTTCCTGCTAATTTCTGCTTTCGGAGGTTTTCTTATTCTCTAAACCTCTCTGAATGCACTTCCAGATGCTTGTTTTCCGGGGCTAGATTTTAACTAAGAGTAGTTATGCTTTTTTTTCTTTGATATGTTCCATAAAGAATAGTGGCTATTATGTCTTGGCTCCAGTAATTTCCACTTCAGAGTCAGGATGAAGAGCTTTAGTTCTATGAGATCCTTTGAGGAAAAACAGAAAGCAAGGAGAACACATCAGGCTCAATAACTCATGACTCCTTCCTATTATTTAGCACAGGGGTCTCAAACTCAATTTACCTGGGGGCCGCTGGAGGCAGTCTGAGTGAGGCTGTGCCGCATAAAGGATTCCACAAAAAACATTTAGAAAATATCCTCAAATGTCATCAACATTTAATTATTCTCCAATACATGGACTGTCCTGAACACATGAATGGAACATTGAATGAAGATCATGAACAGTTCTTCAGAACATGGCTTCTCAACAAAGAAATACTGCGTCTCCCACCTTTCCTGAAATTGTCTGTGCTTGTCACCTATCTTTCTCTTCACTACAGGCTTTGGCTTTGACAAAGACATGATGAGGGTGTGACAAAATTTGGTTTATTCCACTTGGTGTCGCGCTTGTTCTATGTTTCATAAAAGTCTTTAGCCAGCTAGCAACGTATGGAGAACATCTCGACGCGTGACGTCATTACCGCTTCTACTTGTCACAACAGCACGGCGGATGACAAACAGCCCTGTAGCTGTCGCCTTTCCCTGCGATTGATCATGGCATTTGTTAATGGTAGAAAGTACTGGAATGGCAATTGCAAAAAAAGGCAACTGGTACCGGACTGTTCCATCATCCGCCACATTATTGCTTAGGGCTGTTGTAAACGAATATTTTAGTAATTGAGTAATCTATCGATTATTCTTACGATTAATCGAGTAATCGGATAAAAAAAGATAAAGTAAAACATTGGTAAATCTTACATAATAGTAGTATTACTATTGCATATCAACATCAGTCCAATTTTTCCACATTTGAGCTTCCCTAACAACAACTTCTCTGTAGTTTAGAAAATTAACTCATAACAATAATAGCTCACTTTCTAAGTTAACCTGGAGAAAAGTTATACAAAAATCCGAAATTATATTCAATTCGATAATAAAGAGGCAGGCTCACAAATACGCTTAGAAAAAAAAATTATATACTCCAGCTTTTTGTTTATTCATCTTCAGTCAATTTAATAGATGAACTCTCACCTTGCCCAGACATTTATAGCTTTTGTGTTTATGTTAGCAACGGGATTTGACACCTTCGTTCGTCACACACATCTACCAGCTCTGCCACCCATTTGTTGAGACCGGGATGATATGAAATAAATTTTCCGGCGGGCGGGACTTCCTTCAGAGGTCCGCTCACCCTGTGGGCTGCACTAATGTTATACTTTTATATCATGGTGGGGGCCACGAGACATCGTCCTGCGGGCCGCAATTGGCCCGCGGCCGTGAGAATGAGACCTCTGATTCAGCATCTTTCTTCCTTCCTCTTATCTTTCTGCTGGAATGAACTCTGATCTGTGTTTTGTATTTTTTTTGTCACATTCTGGTTTTAATTCTCTCTCTCCATCTGTCTAATACCTCAGGCCTTCTTGGTGGTTCTGCGCCTTCCCATACTCCCTCCTCATCTTCCTCTATGATGAAGTTAGACGATATATCCTCAGACGCAACCCAGGAGGTAAGACTTTTAGTTTTCATACTTATACAAACACTCAGTATGATGAGAAACTGGCTACCTTCTAGTCCTGGCTCTAGTTGTGTCTAATATTGCAGCCATAATGGCAAACACACATGTAAACTGCAGCAGATGGCCACAGCCCCCTGTGGGAGTAGAACCCTCAACCTGGCCATTGTTAGAGCCCTCTTCCACCCACAAGGCTCGGCAGGGACTGTGTGCAGGGCCTGGTTCTGATTCAGCTGCTTCTTTTACTTCTTTCTTTGTTTGTTTGACAGAGACGTTACATCTGAGCCCAACGGCACTGAGTGCCGCTGGCACATCAAAATAAGTCCAGCTGACGGAGCATCCTGCTGCAGCTGTGGCTGTTTAGTCCTGCAGGACCTTTAGCTTTAACAATATTTCCTGTTTCTGCTAAAGAGACGCATCCCCACAGTATGACACTGCCACCACCATACAGCCAAAAAGTTTCATGTTCCTCTTATCCTACCAATGTGTCTCCTTTTGCAGTTGTTTTCTTCAAAAGGCTGTACTCAATTTTATTTCAGGATTTCAGAGTAGAAGGGGTGATTATACAGTACAGACTTTGTACCCTGTACAAAGTCCTATCCACGGCTGGATAGGAAGCTCTGGCCAGCTTCCTATCCATGCTGAGGAAAAGCATGGCTAGGATCTAATAGGATCTATTGTTTGGATCTATCACAAAAAGTCAAAAGAGACTAGAAATACAAGCAGTTATCAATGGGTTCCAAGCATTGATAACTCATACAAATATGTCCACTGCTAATCCCGTCTCTGGCCCTGTGTCCCAACAGCTTTGTGTTACTGGGTTAACAACTTGGGGTTCCTTTAAATAGTCACTTGTTCTCCATTGGAATGCAGTAATTTTGCCTATGAGTGGTACTGTAAAGAAATCAGCCAGACATTTGTCGTTGCGGCATGACTGGATTTGGAAAAGTTATACTGAGGTGAAGTTTATAGTATTTTGAAGCATCTTTGTATATGATGGACCAGTTGTTGCTCTCATATACACACAAATCAGTATAATCTAATGAACACATTAGGATAAAGTGTGACCTTAGGGTGTATACTAATTTCTATAAGTGTCTTCCTCTTTTCACTTATGTATCTAGATGAGGTCAGACCCATCTAGTCATGTCCTTTCTAAATAATGATGAATATTTGACTTGCTGTATTGTGAAAAAGGCCACAGGGTCTCTTGTTCCTCAAGGATATCTTCATCATAAAATTCTGACTACATTGCCTCTAATTTAGGATACATTTTTCTTGCTAGTAAGGTTTTTTATTCTTTAAGCCACTGACATCCCACATCAAGGATTTTAGACTGGCCCTGTTGGCCAGCCTCTGACTGTGAAACTTGTATGATTTAAAGGCCAAACAAAGTTTAGTTAATTGTGTCTACTCTATTTGTAGGTTGGGTGGAGCTGGAGACGTACTACTGAGTCGGGCCAGAAGAAAAAGAAGACTCATATTTCATCATTTATTTGCTCCCATGTTACATATTTGTTTGAAATGCCACAGCCAACAAGCACAAAGAGAAAACTAAGCATGGATAAATTAAGAGTCTCTTAATTTATTTCTTGTTCCAATAAAACGTGTCCTTAACATTTTCTCTGAAGCCACTCGTCTTTTTGTTCCATCCAGCCATCAATCCATTGACTTATCCATCTGTCTATATTTATTATTTCAAAGTTTGTAATTTGAGTCTGGAACAGATTCTTTTCATAAATGTGTTCAAAATTAACTTTCTTCTGTCCATTTATCTTTCTCCTCCACAGCCTGTCGGCAGAGACAGTGTGTCTTTTTGTGCCCATTATCTGAAGGGCCAGTGTACCACAATAGTGTTTGCTAAGGATTGCTCATTTGACCGCGAATGCAAAAAGGCCCCTGAGTGAAAATGAAGTGAGCCCGCTGTTAGCTATCTCCTGTGTGTTTACCATGCTCATGAACACCGCTCTCCTCCTCTTCACCTACACAGATAGTATTCCATCATCATGCCAACCTGTCAGCAGATGGCTGGCCTCACAGTTCACACATACTTCAGGGGAAAACACTTGAGCCATTACGATGATTATCCCTCGAAAACATTCAGATTTCCATTTGTTGAAGACGGAATATTTCCAGCAGCCAATCAGATTTCTCTCCCTCACTGGAGAGGGAGCTGCTGCAAGACAGGCAAGAAGAATCTGCAGACAAAAGGATAGAGGGATGCGCAGGGAAACAGTCTGAAGGGAGTGAATGAGGTTGATGGATGGTGAAGGAAGCAAGTCGATGTGATAAAGAGGAAGGGAAGAAGTGGGAGCAGGAGATCAGCAGATTTATTGGCTTCTCTAGTTTCCTTAATTTTATCAGGCGTAGTGAAATCACAAAACACAGCTCTTGGATTCATCTTCTCTCATCTTGAAGGAAGACGATTGCAAACAGACACCAACATTATTGTGCCTCCACCCCAACCAAATCCTCCCCCCACTCCTCACAATCCCCGCCTCCCCCCCATCGAACGTGCTTGTTGCCATCGCAACCCTATTTGAGAGTTCCCTCTCTCTCTCCTCTCTTGAACATCTAAATAAAATCTGGGCCATTTATAGAAGAACGCTGGCGACACGTGAGCTACAGTTACGGCACATGCTTGACTACCCAAAAACAGGACAGTTTCCTTATGTCTGCATGCAGATGCATGTATATGAGCCTGGGCACACAATGCAGTTGCATCTCTGCTGCGTGTCCATCTGTCTTTCAGGCCCGCCTGTTGTTTTATGTGTTTACTCCTGCTTTTTCTGCGCAGTACCAAAGAAATCATGCATCAGCATGTCTCTGCAAAACACAAGCAGTGAAGTCTTCCTTTGGTCGTTTGATCTATCTTGGGTTTATCTTGTCAGGCTCTTCAGGGCTGCCTGACTACATGTGAGAGAGGCCGATGCTGAGTGGCACGTCTACCCATCAGGAGACAATAGTACTGTGGCAGTGGGCTCGACCTGTCCAAGAAGGTCGCTTGTCAGAAGCAGCAGGCAGGAGTGGATGGCAATGCAAGATTTGCTTGGCGATTTCAAAAAATAACCGTAGAGTTCAAGAAGTTCGCCGCTAGCTATGCAACATGCAACAAGTGACAGAACGCGTCTTGTTTCAAGCTTACAGCAGATCCAGGGATGAAAGCCTAAATCTCTCATTTGTACTGAGGGATCAAAGGGTTTAAGAGCTCCTGGAACACATGCAAATAGCCACAAGGGCATTGCTGCTGCTTTGCTGTGCCGTACTACAGAACAAACCAATTGATTATCAATGTGGACCCTCAGCATGGATCCTTTAACCACTGTAGAGAGGGTCAGGGAGTATACTAGAGCTATTTGCATTGTGTTAAAGGAACACAAAAAGAAGGAACCTTTCAGGGGCTCTAGAGCTAGTAGGAGCCTATAGAAAGCAACATTACCTACTGGTTAAGAAACAGTGAGTGGTGCGTCTTCTGCGTTTCAGGGCTAAGTCTGCCTTACCCACTCTGGATTTAGAAGCTGAGTTCTAAACCCAGAGTTCAGCAGTTAGTTGCCCGCTATCGGCACACAACAACCTTGTCAAAGCAGCAGGGGGAAGGAGGTGTCTGCGCACCCAGCTGTTCGGCCGGGAGAGGTGTAGATGCATGGCGACAGTGTGTTGGCTGAACTGTCTTCCTGGCAGTTTTTTTAACCTATTCCAGTTTTAATATAATCCTGAGAGCATTTTGCTGTCTGCAGAAGAGGACCAGTTGTTCTGTTTGAGAAACGGCAACCATAACCTACCTTTAGACCAATCACACTCATTGGTCATTCAGAAATGTCTTTGTGACATTGTTTCTGCATGGTCTCTGAAGAATTCCTGAGATTCCTGTCCTTATCGCCATAATAGCAGCACTTTCAGCTACATATTCATAATTCTCTCCGTTTTCCAGTCCTCCACATTGCAAAGATGCTCTGGTGGCTTGAGACCTGCAGACTGGGGAGGCACTGATTACTGCAAACAGTTTGAGATGATCACACATTAAGGGATATAAGCAGTAACTACACTCAGACAGTCTTTGGCATTCAAAAAATACTCAGCCGGTACCAAGTGGCCTGAGGTGTACCAAAGAAAACATTCCCCTCATCATCACACCACCACCACATGCTGAATTCGAAACTCATGGACTGACAAAACATTTTTCCAATCAGAGATTGTCCAGTTTTGACAGAAGGGGTAATGGAGATGGTCTTCTGCTGCTGCAGCCCATCTGCTTCAAGGTCCTACATGTTCCAGTTGGTATTACTTATCGCATCTTGGTTTGAATAAGCTGTTATTTTAGCTCTTGTTGGCTCTGATCCATGGTATTGTCCAGGGATTTTTAGTCACACAAATGTTCTCCCAGTCTGATGCACAGTTTTTGACTCCTCGTCTTTACTACAATTAGATGCCTGGACATGTTGAGTTGCTTCTGTGTTGTTGATTGATATGATAACTGTGTTAACGAGAAATTAAATTGGTTTGCCTATTAAAGAGACTGGTGAGTGTAGATTTAATGATTGTGACTTGAAATTTGGGATTCTATAACATCTTATGAACAGACCATTAAGGTTAGCAAAAAACACTAATTGTCTGCTCCATAAAACAAAGCAAAAACAACAACGAATGTTTAACCTACTTAGATGTGCTTAAAATATTTAGAATGTCTTTACTACTGAAGAAATGCCATTGTTTTGTGTACAACACTCTTGGACAAGTTCATGCTCCCATCTTTGTGTTAACAGTTTGGGGATGGCCACTTCCTGTTCCAACATGTCTACACACCAACGCACAAAGCAAGGTCCATAGACATTTTTTTTTCTTAAATTACTGTTAGATCATATATAATGTCTTTTAAATACATCCCATATAAACCCATGGAGACTCAAAGATTGGAACATCCTGCGTCCTGTTTTTACAAGATAATGACTTGTGCAACCAATGTGTTCTGAACATAAGATTGACTAGTTGTGATCTGTGTGAGACCATGCCATAACACATTGTCTTGAGATGAAGTGATCACCACCTCCCTTAGAAGGCAATTTGACTGTAACTAGGGACTGCCCTAAAATGAGAATTAAAAAAAAAATGGAGGAGCTCGAGGGGAGAGTTTAGAATGCAGTAGAGTTAGCTTTGTAACTCTGCTCGTTCTCCTCACTGGTGTGAAAACTTAACCATTGGGTCTCTGTCTTTCTTCAGATTTTAGCTGTTTAAACCTGACAATTACATATTTAGTGTTTCCATCCGTAGTGCATGTTTAGTAACTGAACCTTCTTATTTAACACCACAAATCTAAATAACATTTTTTTAAACTTTTGCATGTTTTAAAAGTTACGTATTAAATTGAAATGCAGGTCATTGTTTTACATTTTTGTTATGAAAGTCATTGGTGTTAATATGGGTATATAAAAATGGTTTAATTTACTTTTTATGGGTAAAATAATAAAAACAAAACCACCAACAAAACATCTGTCAGTTATTTTGTTCCTAGACATCCACCTCATTCTGTGATCTTCTTAGAATGTAACTAAAGGCGCAGTTTTCTCGGATGTCTTCCATATATGGGCAATGATGTCAAGAATACTGTAGTACAAGTTAGTGTTTGGAGGATGTAATAGTGTGACATTTAAATAAAAATCTAGTCAAATTTTGTTTTACTCATCCATTTGCATCTCATGTTTAAATTTAAGATTTATTGTCATTTTAAAACACATCAACTAAACACTTTAGTTTGAAGGTTTTAGTTTTTTTTACAACCAATTAGCGAAACATGCATACACCCAAAAGCAATCCATGGGTTATTAGAGGTCATCAGATGGTAAAAGGATCTCTTTTTTCAAATTAATGTAGTCACTTTGGCTTTAAATCACTTTGTCCTCTGTTCCTTGTTTGAAAATGCTGTAAAAATAGTCACAAATATTGAAAATCTCACAGGAAGAGTTTGGATCAATCAACAACAGTCTTCTACTCCTTTTGGTCAGCCCTTCCCTTGAATCTTGGACAGGATTTGCTTCTTCTCATGTCTGTGATCACCCCTGTCTTTTGAACAGCTTTGTCTAACCCAGTTTTTTCTTCCACCCAACTTTCCATTCACATATTTGGATTCAGATTTGTGAACAATCAGCTATTTCAGCTACGATGCTGAGCTGAGTGACTATACATCCCAAGCCTTCTTTGATATTGAATTTTCTGTACTTAATTTTTTTGTCATAGATATTGTATTTATTCAATCTTCAAATTAGCCCTTTGAATAAAAATAAATAACTGGAATATCGCTCAAGCTGTGAGCAATTAATTCTCTAACAAATATTGAAAGAAAAACCCCGGACCTGTACGATGTTATGCGCACCATGCGTATGTGTTGCATGGTTTTAATGAAAAAGGAAAAAAAAATGTAGGAAGCCCCTCCTCTTTCCGTGGGGGTTACCATGGCAAATGGTGTCGACGTCATAATGGAAGGAACGCCGACTATAAGAGGTTCTGCCGCGGCTGGTCGCGAGCTCGGATGTGTGCTCAGACGGAGTGTCACGTGCTGAAGATTAAATAATAATAAAAATAATAATAAAACAAATACAGAGCACATCCAAGAGTTCATTTTATTTTGATAGATTTTTTTTTATTGTATATATTTTTTAAGGCGGAGTTTTATTTGACCAGTTTTACTCGAAGAGGGAAAAACTTAATCTTTGAAACCATGGGAAGAGGGGTGAGTATATATATATATTTTCTTTTCAAGAAAAACGAGGCGGATCTGTTCATAAACAGGCGGTTTGAAAGTTTAAACAACATTCTAACAAGTGTCTGTAAATCGATGTTGATCGAAAAGAAGGTGGAGACCAACGTGTTGAAAGATAAGCCGCATTTTGTGTCAAAATGCCCGCTGTTTCCGTGTTTTAAGCCTGGCTGAATAGAAGCTCTTCAAACTGAGCACATTTGGGGCTGTCTGCGGCGATGCCTGCTGGAGACGTTTGAGAAGTTTTCGTGTTTTCCCGAAAAGGAGGAAAGATGCTCCTTAGGAAAACTGCTCGGTGTCGGGTTACATAACGGGATGTTCTCCGCAGCCTTTGGCTGTCAAAAGTTTGTCTGCTTTAGTGGAAATAAAAGCTGTTAGAATTGAGAAACTAACCGGTGTGAAGCGTGGAGGGCAGAACTTTTAGTGCTCCTTTCAAGTGAAAAATGTAGAAAGTTGCTGCTAAACTTGGAAGATGACGCCTAAAATGAAGCAAGTCTTACTTCTACAAGTTTTTTTTTTCTTTTGCTTCTCTGAAACATTGAGGTGATTTAGTTTGTGTATTCCTGTTGCAGCTTTTTTGTCTGTTCTGCTTTATGTCAGACATGTCTGGAGTCCTCTCCTTGTAAGGAGGCTGCCTATGGCTCCTTTTCTATAGTATTGATTATTTATTGCATATAGAGGAAAAATACACAGTCATAAAAACATTTTTTAAATGTATTTTACTAAAATTTCCCACCAGCAATTTAGTGTTTCTCCTTGACTTAAATTTGTCTTTAGGTGTAATTTCCATGCTTCAGATAGTTTCTCTGGCCATCCTGCTACATCAAAACCGACTGCTGTCCGTTTTCCATAAACTTGAATAGCCATAGGATGAAACTGATCTCTGCCGCCACACCCTGCCATTCTGCGGAATACAAATTTACCCCCGTTGGGGATGAGGAGACAGAGAAGCCGCCGGTGGTGGCGGGGGGACGGGATCCAGCTGGTCTGGCGGGAGATGTGAAGAAGGAATTCCTCGTTCTGGGCTACGTGTTCAGGCTTTCTCATCCTGAGTTTTTGGCTTCTGCTCCTTGCTCCCATATGAGATGAAAGCCATGCCCTGCCCCCATTCAACATCCTCCCTCTTCCCCACAGCACCCCCTTCTTCTCCTTCTCTGCTTCCCCTCCTTTTCTGCTCTGGTAAATACAGCCAAATGTGGACGAGGTGGTCGTCTTGTTGCGGGGAAGGATGAGAATTTGTCTGGCTATAATTGAGGAGATGTATTGGGGGCACATGTATGACGAGACTTAAACCCCACCTCCTTGTTTTTTGGACTTCTGCCTTGTTTTAAATATGAGATTTCCCTCTTCGCTGCCCTTTTTGCAGTTTCCTCAACCTAACGATAAAAACACTAAACCAAGTGAGCTGAGGGGTGTTATAGGAGGGGGCTCTAGAAAGGGAGGTGTGAAGCAGATGGGTGGAGGGGGTTGAGACATAAGGCACCAGTTGCCGCATTGCCACTGTTGAGGAACTTGACTGCAGATGGATATAAGGGGAAAGGGCGGATAGTTCTGCCCGTCGACCCTCCCAAGATGCTGATTAAACGTAATATTTTCTTTTTTTTAAACCCAAGCAGTTGGACGTCTCGGTTAATCAACTGCGTTTTTCAGAAAGACGTGAAGTGGATTGCTGATAAGATCTGAAACAAAATGAGGGCAGGGTGACAAACTGCAGTCCTAGTGCTCAGCAGCTGTAAGGGAAGGGGATCTACTGAATAATTCATACATCACAATGTAATTCAAATGAGCTTAAATCGCACAGATTTTTCAGTCCTTTCTTATCTTTTTGTGAAGTTTGTTGTTTTTCCTACAGTATGTGCTAAATTTAACCAACCTGGGAATTCAACAGGGCCGTGCAGAAACCTTTGGAAGGGCAGGGGCTCAAAGTTAAAAAAGGGTACATTGAACAAGATCTTAAAACACTGTACAACAACATAGCAACAACCCATATTAATCAAGAATTTAATTGGATCATTGCCATCATGTGGGGAGAATGCGAAACAAATGTAGTATATATTTTTTGATAGGTATAATGTTGCTGTTTTTGCTGCTGACAGTCCTGGAGGGCTGAGTTGATCTGCGACTGTAGGTGTTAAACAGACCATCGAAGAGAAGGTCGCTGATTATGAAGCTATGAAATAAGCAAATTTGCTGCCATTTTACTAATTAAGCCCTAATAATAACCTCTACAACCACTTGGCTGCAGACTGCTATATAGATCAAAAAAGCTCAAAGGGGTTAACTCTATGTAATTTTTTGATGTTAGCACCTCTGAGATCTAGAATTGTAAGACTGGGATATCAAGGCAAAGAAAACTCAGTAACTGTTGGCAGGGGCCTCCTTCTGTCTAAGGCCCCAGATAACCTCGGTCCAGCCCTGCATGAACAGACGTTGTGATGCGCATCTCTGGAATCTACCTGGAATCACCTGTAATCCCCCGGTAGCCCCTATGTCAGTCCGCCGATGCTTTGGGGACATTTTGGTTCATTTAATTGTGGCATGTTTGTCTTTATGCTGCGGTTCTAATTACTGCTACAGTATTTTCGCTGATGTTTATTTTGTGAACTCTAAATGCTCTGGGACGAATCTTTCTGCAGAACACTTGATTTTCTGCAGTAACTTCTATTTACAACCGCGAACCTCCAGCCCAGATCCCGCCAGCAGAGGCTTTAACCCGCCTGGTAATGACGTTAAGGAGAAGCAGAGTGAACAGTGAGCAGGTGGTACCGGGTGGCATCAGGTGGTACTGGGGCTTTGAGGTGCGTAGCGACTCGTGGTGACAGTCGCAGAACCGTATCTTATATCAGGGTGTCTGATATAAAGACAGACATTCTTTATATCCGTTGGTGGGACCGACTCAGACTGCCTGTAGCGAACCGGGCATTTAGCAGCCTGATTAAGTTAAAGTCAGAAGTTTTCTCTGCACCTGAAACATTTCTGTGTTTAGGGGCGAGGCTGGTTTTTTCCCGCTATTGCAAGGACAATTACGAAAATATAAATAGAAACAGTTTTTCTAACATCAACATCAGACAAACGTTTTTATTCACAAACCAGTGAATGAAAAAATATTCTTGCCCATGATTTGATAGTTAGAGGGCACAGATCTGCCCGCTCCTCCTCACCATGGACCCGGTGTCTGAACAGAATGAGGCTTTGAGAGTAATTATTAGACAGTGGGCAGCCAGACTAGCTTATTTTGCTAAATTATTACATTTAGCTATATATTATTGCTGAGGGGCACAAGCAGGCCTCCTGATGCACAGATAAAAAAAAAAAATAAAAAAAAAATAAAAAATTCAAAAAGTGCACTAGGGGCATTAAGGATAAAAGGGGCAGGGGTTCAAGCCCCCTTCGCCCCCCCCTCTGCACGTGCCTGGAATTCAAAGTCGCACTTTAGACAAGGTTAGATTTGGCTTCAGTGGAAAAGACTGCTATGCAGGATGGAAATGCATTAGAACTAATCAGTCACCTGATTTAGCTACCAAAACAAAGTACTGATGCTTGTACTCCAAACCTGCATTCCCATCAGCCCTGCTTAGCCCGCTTTAATCCAATTTTAGTTCACTTGCCTAGAAAGTCTGATTTGTTTGCTCACCTCCCCACCACCTCAACCCCCCCCCCCACTCCCACCACCCAAGCCCCCCCACTCCAGACGATATTTCCCGTATTCTCAAACCCAAAGCTTGATAGGTATGGGGCAAGGTGAGAATTCATCTGTTAAACTCACTGAAGATAAATATAAAAACTAAAAGCTGGATCACAGACATTTTTATAAGCATATTTGTGAGCCTGCCCCTTTATTATTAAATTGAATATAATTTAAGATTTTTGTATTCTTTAGGTTAACTTAGAAAGTGAGCTGTTATTGTTACAGGTTAATTTTCTAAACTACAAAAACATAACTGTTAGGGATGCTTAAATATGAAAAATTGGACTGATATTGATATCTGATAGTAACACCAGTGTTAGGCTAGATTTACCAATATTTTATTTTATAATTTTTTTTAACCTATTACTCGATTAATCAGAACAGAATAATTGATAGATTACTCAATTACTAAAATATTAATTTACAACAGCCCTAGAACAAATGTTGCAACTTTGGTTCATAATAAAACCAAGTCTAGTGGACTATCAGGCGGGAAAACGTGATAAACTAAAGCAAAGAGTTTCTAGATTTATTTCCCTTTATAATATAGAGTTATGTTCATCGAGATGCTCTTTGATGGCGCCTTGTACTTTGAGATGTTTGCTCTTGGAACCTGTTATGAAAGTTGATTGAGCTGCTCCGGACTAGTTTAAGGTAATGGAACTGGTAT
The DNA here is from genome assembly GCA_903067095.1 of Girardinus metallicus. Lineage (NCBI taxonomy): Eukaryota > Metazoa > Chordata > Actinopteri > Cyprinodontiformes > Poeciliidae > Girardinus > Girardinus metallicus. The sequence continues at coordinate 54,012 of CAEGAE010002709.1, forward strand.
CTTGGCTATATGGGAACTCTGAACCAGATAGTTTTATTTTTTCAGGCACTTCTTTGGTTGCTTGGAACAAGGCCATGGTGTTGTGGGTTACCTCTGAACTGGGTATAGTCACTGAACCTGCTAACGTAGCTAGTAAAGCTAATTTTCTAGGTAAAAAAAACAAAACTTGTTTCTCGTGTGATTTTTCTGAGCCAGTTGAAAGAACTTGTGTAGCTTGCCTGAGCTAGTCAACACAACTCTTAGTGCTATCCTAATGGTTAGTAGGTCTTCCCAACTGTCACTGCGTCAATTCAATTGAGCTCCTGGGATCTCTCCAAACTAATTACAGGAGCAGGTCTCTGGTTGAATGGTATATTTTGTAAAGCAAACCATAAAAAAAATATTATTTTGGAATTTGTAGAGAATCCAAACAAGGCTGCAGTGACCCTGATCTTTGTAGTGTCTTTCATGATTCAGTCTGGTTTTAGAAAACCTTGTAGAGATGTCCTTGGTTTCTTCATAGAGTTGTATTTTTGTACAGTTGAAAGCTGATGAGAAATGTCCTTGTGTGTAGTTTCTGAGTTCCAGAGTTGACTAAGAACAAATAAATCCACAGTAGAACAATCTGCTAAATAAACAGAGAAAGGGAACTTTAGAACAACAACACGTTCCAGATTAAAGCCCTTCAGCTGCTTATTTTTCCCAGCGTAAACTGACAGACCGTCAGCCCTCTGGTCACCTCTAATCTCAGCCAAAGGGGCTTCGGACTGGACCTTCACATTTATTTGTTTTCAGTCCATTTCCCCCCTTGTTCTCTCTCTACCTGTTTTCCTTCCCCTTTCTAAAGGATTTAACATTCTTTCCGGTCGGCAGTCATCATGTATTAACGGGATTTTGTCGCACACTGCCCCTTGTCTGTTTCAGAACACACTGTACTTCTTTCCTTTTTCTCCCACCTTCATCTGTGGCTCCCGCTGCCTTACTGTTGTTTTCATTCATCTGATTATTGCATTGCTAGTCATTGCTTCCTTCTTTTCCTAATCTCCGCCCCTTTCCTCACACAATCTGAGTTGAAAGTTTTTGTTTTGTTAAACTTTTTTTTTTCCACAAGCCCGTTGCTCAGCAGAAAGTGGAACATTTCCTTTCAGAATGTCAGGATAACATACTTCCTCTTCCTCTACTCTTCTACTGAATGAAGAGCTCAAAATGTTCCATGACGAATCCAAGAGGTGATAAAATCCAGCTCCTAAATGCTTGAGTCGTTATGCAGGGTGACATATAGTTTGAGATGCTAACCCTAACCCATACTCAGCTATAGTCTCTAACTTCAGTAATGCCAGTAGGGCAACTAGAAGAGGTAGAAAAACAGGAAGTGTTTAAGTTTTAGATATTTCCAATTTAAATGCCTTTAAAATGTTTTCTTTCTCTAATTTGTTTTTAAATAGAAAATTTATTTGAAATATACTTTTGAATTGAGAGTCCTTGCATTTAGATTTAGAGTGTAGGAATTGCTGTGTTAAATCCAGTCATCCATCCAGGTGAATTCAGTCTGCCAATGTTTTTGGCTCCTCTTTGGGAAATCTGACCTTTAGATCCACTTGTTCACTTTCCCCATATAAATTTACCAAGAAATCTCCAAGATTGGTTTGGAGATGGGGTATTTCGACAAGTGTATGCATCTTTTCCTGAATCAAACTTGTTCAGATGTTTTTGACTGTATTCCTAGCTGTTGCTAGATCTGCTTCTTAACCTTTTCCAAGATGAACTTGACCAGGAAACCTCAACAGAAATTTCTTCCAGTGACCGCCAGTCTATCCCTCCTTGCGTCAATCTGTTTGTTTTGTAGATAGTACTCTGTCTTTCTGGAAACATTCTAGCAATCAAAACTTTCAAGCTTCTTGGCAGACCTGATGCTATTCCCAGATTAGATTGGTTCCCCACTATTGGTGACTCTTGAATTTCCCTTTCAAGTAATCTGGCTAGCTACCGTTGTTCAGCCATTCATTCTTCAGTACTTCCAATCAAAGCTTCCTAAATATCCCTTGGTCCAGATTGAATAGGCATCCATTTGGTCTGCCTCTTGATCTTTTTTCTAACTGGAGTTGTCAAGGAAATCTCAATGGGACTCCCACCTCAGGAGGAGTCTCTAAGTTCATTTGTGAACTTAGAGACTGGTTTACATTAAGAACTTCATATTCCAACCAATCCAACTTTGTAACTCCTTTTTTGGTAATTTGGACGGTGTTTTCAGTTTGGATTGGAGAGACAGCCAGTAGTCAGTCATACCTAGGGGTGCACCAATTGCAGTTTTCCGGCCAATCACCGATTTATAAAAAAATATCTGACCCGCCTTTTGGTCAGTCAGATGTGACCTGGTGACAGAGGTCAGTTGGCTTTCTCTCATGGCAGAGCAGAAGGACGGAGTGTCTGATGTTAGGACCTTTGTGGAGGTAGATGAGATTGGTTGATAAAATCGATTTCATGTTTAAGTATTGACCAATTGATAATCTTCCAAAATTAAGGAGCTGATTTGTTAGTGCATCCCTGGTTATTTTTCTGGATGTTTTCACCTTACTGATTTTGCCTCAAAACCCACAACAAGAAACCCAGTTCAAGAGGTCTGTCCGTTCTTTAAAGTTTATTTGGAAAGTGCTTTTTCTCAGTACCTCATGTTTTTCAGCACAAGCAAAGTTTTCAAGATTCTCTTTTGCAGTCCTAATGGTCTTTCCATTCTGGATTTTTGAGAAAACTGCTTGTTTTACTTCTTTGGTTTGCCTCGTTGGGATTTCTGTAGAAAACCTCAACAGTAATCCCCCTCAGAATGAATCCTTTTACTACCTACACTTTTAGCAGTACAAAGAGACAATGGTTCATTCTTCAAAGACCAAATTCATCCATTGACGTCTCCACACATCCTGAAAATGTAGGAGGCAGTTTAAGACTTTGAGATGAAGAACTTGATTATTCTACTGCTCTTTCTGTTTTTGGATATTTGGTTGTCAAATTCAAGCCTTTCAACTCTTGGAGGAAAACTTTAAAATAGTAGATTTAAAAATTGTAATGGAAAAGGACAACTTGGCATGGAAAACTCAACAAATATTGTGACAAAGTTTCTTTTTAAAGACTTGTAGAACAGTCAAGTCTGTTAAAGTCATATAAAGGTAGAGTAAGTTTGGGTTCTTGGCGATTTGTAGGAGTTTTGTTTTCCAAGAGGTTTCCAGAAAGCTGGCCAACTCATTCACTCATTCATTCATTCACTCATTCATTCATTCATTCACTAGTTCCGCTCGGGGAAAATTGAAACTGCGGAGGACGTGAAAAGAGTTCTAAACAGTGTAAATTAACACATTCCTTTGTCACAGTTTGAACAGAAAAGATTTGTTGGAGGAAGTGGGGGAATAATGGAGGGATAGATGTGGGAGAGTAGACTTGGGAAGAAAGAAGAGGAGGAGGTGGAGAATTCTGTCCATTCATGTATCCAGAGAGGAGGGGTAATAGTTGTTGGTAGCAACTGGGTGAAGTCCCAAAGTTGGTGTGTGTTGGAAGTGAGCGGGATACAGTTCAATGAGCAGCTTGTGTATCTGGCTGAACACCCTGGCACCAGAAAGGGCTGCTAATAGGAATCCTGCCTGGAAAACGTGAGGTGCTTTGAAAACACCAAGCAGATGCTTTCTTCTGACTCTCAGTGTTCTGCAGGTTGATCTTCCAGACCCGAATCATTCCCGTCTTTCTGTCCAACGCTGTTGAGTTTTTGAAAGACGATCCAGTTATTGGACAAGTTAATATTATTATGAAGGATTTCTGACTGTAATCTCCACTAAGAGCATCATGAGACCAGAGTGGCTGGAAATGGCAGATCTCCAGTAATAAATGGCTTGTTGGTGTTTGGATGAAGCGGGCCCACATGCCTGAGGTCTTAACGGTCACATGAACTGGGTTCTGAGCCCGGTGCCTGTTTTGTAACTGCAGGAAGCTGCACAAAGAGCCATTGTTGGGTGTACAGTAGGCTTCACCAGAAGATAAAACACTCCTTTAATGCTTTATTCTTTCCATTTCATCTTCTTGTCTTTCATCTTTTTACTCTTTTCATCTGACCTTGTCACCATCTCAACGTCCTCATAACTTCCTGACTTTTCCTCGACTCTCTCCTAAGAAAGCCATGTTGTCTCTTATTTTAATGGAAGACTGCATTAATAAAACATTTGTATTGGACTATAATAATAGTCAAAAAATTGAATTGGATAAATTTGTCTGAATTTTATTCCCACATGGTGATTGTACAAAGACAGGCGAGAAACTGTTGCTCCATAAATTATGGCAACACATATCTGTCAAAATTATTCTGCTTAAGCAGAAAATGTATGTATATTTTTGGAGTATTTAGAGAATAAATTCTACTGATGAACTTTTATATCTGTTTATTCCAGTCTTTTAAATTATAGTAATTTTTTCCCCCAATTGTATTTTATTTATAAAATTTTTTTGTACATTTTTTTTAATCTATTTTAAAATCAAAATGCTTTTTTGCTGAACATTGACCAAATGCAAATTTTGGCCCAGTTTTCATTCCTAAAAACACCCAATCAGAGGAGAGCTTGTTCTGTTATGATTAGGTGAGGATCTAACAGCTGAATTTCTAGCTTCATTTTCTATTTTCTATTAAAATAAAGTTCAGAAAAGAAATTAGATTCCTGTAAAAACATAAGACAAATTCTTCTGTTGTAAGTTGGTGCCTAGAGGAAAAAACTTCTCCATAATGTATTGCTAAATTATTCAACTTTCATCTTTTCGCATTACTACCATGACTGCGGCTGTGCTTTATTGTAAGAGACCAACTTCAGGTTGTGCAGGATTATGAAATTATAGGAAAAGTATTTCCTATGTAGAGTAGTTGGTGTAATTAAGCTGTGATTGGTCCATGTTTAAATGGTTTATGATGTGAAGATTTTGGAAAATCTGCTGTTGGCTTTTTGCACCTTTTGGTCTAAATTTATATCCATATATTTCAACACTAACATGCACCTTTTGTCTGACTCACAGGGACTGTCCCCGTAACTAGAACTGTGTCACATGGTACATGTCTGCATTCAACTCAGAATTTGAGGGGATTTCTGTGGTCTTGGTTCCTGGAAGGTGATTGGTTAACATAAATATGAGTTTTATTCTGACTGTAGTTTAGTGGGTCTTTATCTAAGGAGTGATGATGCAATGTTTCCATGATGGAGGCCACAGGGCAGAAAGCATGCCTGCTCTGCTTCTGCTGGTTGAATGTGGAGCTCAGCCGTTTTTCACTGTTTACATCTGTTTTAGTGACGGAGGCTGTGATTGGTTCAAAAGCTACCTCTTGCCTCCTTGAGGGAAAGCTGAAGGAGGGTGATTTTTTTTTTTTTTTTTTTCACTGCAGAAATACAAAATCTTACCAAGGATGTTTGGTCCACTTTCTAGTGCAAATATCTTCATTTGACCTTTTTTCAACTTCACTAGCTTACAAATAACATTTTACCAAGATATAGGAGCTGGCTTTAAGTCAGTAATAAGTCTTTAAGTCAGTAATAAGTCTTTAAGTCAGTAATAAGGCTTTAAGTCAGGGTTTTCCTCAGTATATTATAAGCTTGTCGGGCTACCAGGTTAAGCATTGCTTATTTAAATCTTTTTAAAATATTTAAATTTTTTAAGACTTTATAGTTGGTGTTCAGGTATTAATCTTCGATCTTTGAACAACACATAATTATTAAGTGGTATTTTCAAATTTTCTGCCAACTTTAAACATTTTGTAACTTAAAAACACATCAATATTAAAGAATTATTGACTTAAAACAAGCTCTTATCTTGATGCAATGCTATTTGTAAATTAGTTGTATCTTATTTCAAGTGTACTAAGATATTTGCAGTAGAAACTGGAGCAAAATTACTTGGTAAGGTTTTGTGATTTTTGTGTGTAAATGCCTGCTTGGAAAACCAAACTGCTTCTTTATGTGTTTGAAGGATTTTACTGAAGTTTTCAAAGCTAATCAGTAACATGACTGGACTGATTGTATTTCACAAATAACTGAGAAATGACACAAGTTTTAACAAGATTATATATCCATCCATCCTATATCAAACATCCATCCATCTTATTGGTTTGTCCACCATCCCTGTGTTTATCCACGGTTTGTCCGTCCGATTATAAATATGAATTATTAAACCTTTGAAGGAACAGAAGGTTCTAAAGTGGACAGCAGTGCTCTCTGTAAACCAGAGAGCACAGCAACAGATGTAGAATCATCTGAATGTGAAGAGTCAGGTTTGAGCCAGTCAACATGTGCATGATTGGCCCCATCTGATGGGCCCCAGGGGCACTCAGTGTTCCCAAGCCAAAGATCAGGCCTAGTGTTTTCCCAGCTTGGCCTGCCGGGGTGTTTGCGTGTTTATGTGTGAGTGAGCTTGGATCACACACGGCGCTCTGGGAAACTCTGTCATCTGAAGCCCTAGAAAAACAATATTAGTTAGCATTTTCCATGACTGGGCCGAGGACAGGATGTCCATATTTGGTCATTTTGTCGCACAAGTAAGTATTAAAGAAGAACATGGTTGCAGGAGACCAGCTGCCTCATTTGCAGTCCACTGGCGTTCTACTAGTCCTGCTCCCTGCTACCAGCCTCACACCTCGGCTCCCTGTTAGCTGCTGAATTATTGATGAGCCTTAACTCCTGATCGATGTTAGCATCTGCTGCTTCTGACTCCCATCAGCCTCTGCCTACACTGGCCATGCTTGGACCCAGACCCTGACACCAATAGAGATGGGTTCACAGAGAAAGTTCTAGAGCGTTTTCACTCCGTCTTTATAACATCAAAGTCTGAGGTTGACTAAAAAGCTGGTGTAAGCAGGATGAGTCTCCTGTAGCAGCCTGCCTCTTGTCTTGTTGTCAGGTGTTCATCGTAGATGTTTGATGCGACTTCAGAAATCAAAGTTTAAAGGTGATGATTAGACAAGAACTTGGAGGTCAGGATTTTGTAAGGAATTGTGTTTGTGGATCAACATTCTTGGTGTTGGCAATACATGAGACATTATTGTAATATCTAGGGTCCCAACGCAGTCATAAAAAGTATATTTGCTTTCATCATTTTCCAAGTCAACAGAAGTATGAAAAAAAAAAAGTATAAAATGGGGATTTTGTTTTCTAATTTCTTTCTTATATTTTCCTAGTTGATTTAACATTTCCTCCTCAGTATTTGGTGTTTCAAATCAAAATCAAATCAAATTTGAGCAGCAGGTCATTTCAAAGTGTTTTACATCATAACAAACACAAAAACACAGAGTCATGCAATATTGAAACATTGAAAAAATCAAAAGCATTACATTATGCCAAGTGCCACTGTTAAATTCGATTTGATTACTTTTCAAATGCAACTCTAAACGGGTGGGTTTTTAGTGGAGATTTAAAGGCACTCAGTGTTTCAGCTGTTTTACAGTTTTCGGGAAGTTTGTTCCAGATTTGTGGTGCATAGAAGCTGAATGCTGCTTCTCCTCGTTTGGTTCTGGTTCTGGGGATGCAGAGCAGA
>CAEGAE010002716.1:0-11192 GCA_903067095.1 Girardinus metallicus
GGTGTTAGCCAATGCTAATTGTTGATTATCAGTTATCACATGATCTAACTCCTTAAATTCAATATATGTGTTTAAGAAAAGGAGATAAATGTTGATGTCTTTTCAAGATTTGATTGTGGATAACTGCATTTATTTATGTATGTAACTGAAAAGAAGTCTAGTTAACTAGCAGGCTGGTAATTTACTGGTCCTGTTTATTTTAATGCAGGCCAGGTGACCCTTGTTAGGGTTAAAGGATGGCGAGCTTCTGACAACTGGCTGGGCCAGGAGAACCTGAAATACAGCCCAGGCTGATGGTCTGTAAAATTTCCCCCTCCATCTCACCATACAGACACACAATCCATTATTCACCTATCTTCATTGGAAACAAATTGCACTTGGACATTTTCACCTCAACTATCTGGATAATCAAACTATGGACTTTTCAAATGTGTGTCAGTCAGACACTGTGCTGACTGGTGGGGAAATGTAGGACTTTTGTGCGCAATATATATGGAAGATTTACTGCAGTACTATGTATATATATTTTGTATTTATTGTTGGGTTCTATGTGTGTTTTGTGTCCTGTGATGTTCACTTTAATTTTCTATTTTCTTTTTTTTAAAATACATGGTATTGAAAGCAGTTATTCTTTTGTAGTGTTTTTATTGATTACTGACAACAGCTCCAGTAGATGAATTTAGATCTTCTGATATTGTATGCCATCTAGTCCCTTAGCATATGAATTAGTGCTACACTTGCCCACAGCTCCACCCACTTGCCCACAGCTCCACCCACTTGCCCACAGCTCCACCCATTTGCCCACAGCTCCACCCATTTACCCAAAGCTTTATAGTTGTATTTAGTGATTTGCACTTCCGGCCACCGTACAGTTACTTGATTGTGCTATAAAATGGTACAATGTTCCTGTAAAAACATATTAATTTGTTATTTTGATCTTATCGTCTCATTTGAAAGGTTATTTCTAATATTCACACAACTTAGCAACAAAGTAGCAGATGTCTTGCTCCATATATGTTGGTTGTACAAGATCCAGATCTCATAATTATGAGATAATTTTTTCTTCTTCTTTTTTGTTGAATGCAATAAACTTCTGTAGTCTTTGGCTTTGGCAAAAAAAAAAGAGTTAATGCAGTTAAAGGGGAAATGGAAATTTGAGGAATACGTTCTGACGTAGGGAGATTTCCTCTCCACTGTTTGGTCTGTGCCTTACCAGAGCCATGGAACTCCATGCTACTTCCTGTTTGTTACGGCTACAGCTTAGCATCAATATCTGATGAAGATACGCTTTAGCCTGGTCGGTTTGTTCCAAACCAGTAGATGGACACACCTAATTCACGTTTTCTATGTGCAAAACTTACAAGTTCACTCAAAATTTGCAGATTACCTTTCGAATAACTGAGCTTCACTTTTCCGGTAAGTGACAAAGTTGGAGGCAGAGATTTAATAATCTTTGCTCCAGTTTTGAACCTTATTGCAGATAATGATGCGCCTCCTTAGGGACCAAATCCATCTTTACCTCAGAGAAAAGTAACATTTTGGACTCTTCTCACCAGCTCATTTTTAGATTATCGCTGCACACCTGCAAAGCGTTTGTCGTCTTCCCACTGGCTATAAATACAGCCAGGCTCCTTTGTTCTGTGACAGGCTGCCGTTGTTGATTGTGCTGGTTTGTGTCGGGCCTGTTTCCTGCAGGATCCTGGGATTTGGATGTTTGGACAAGCTGCCATCGCAGCTCTTTGAATCTGTTGTAAGCAAACACAGTTTTATTTACTTGTCATTGTCCTTCAATCTGCGAGTCTGTTTGGGTTATTTTAATTTCCTCCAATACAGCGGCAACAATTTCCAAAGAGAGAGAGGTGAAGTTGACCCAGCAAAATAGAAAGGGTTGACTTTTTTATGTGTTTTTGTTTTGGGTAATTTTAAATTACCCAAAACCTAAGTATCATTTTGTTTGGTGCGATTGCAAATTGCACTCATCATCCTCTCCTTTAGCAGCTGGAAACGGCTTGTATCTGCAGAAACCAGATACTGTCAACACCAGGAAAATGCTTGTCTTCTTACAGCAGAAAACTTTTTAAAATCCTTAATTTCCCAGCTTTGAAGTTGTTTTCTAACCCATAAAACTTGGAGTTTATTTCCACATCCAGCTCACCATTTATGTTTTGAAGCCTAGACAACAAATAATCAGTGATGGGCACACTTCTGCTAATCCGCTAATAGAGCTAGTTGTTGGATTAGCGTCTTAGCTAACTTTGAAAACCTTTAGCACACTTAGCTTTCCTTAAGTTAATCTTTTTAATAAATTCTAAAGTGCTAATTTACTTTGCTGTTTTGACATTTGTGTTGAAGTTTTGGTTATCGACAGTTCTATTCATGCTCTTATTCTGAAGTTTATTAATATAAGTTTCACTTCCTGTCCTCACCTTCTTTCTTTTTTTTTCTCTATCTTTATTTCAAACAAGAAATGTAAAGAAACAAAATAAAACGGAGAACAAAACTTAAGCATAAAAATAATATGTAAGGGCATTAGAGAACATAAATTATTATTAAATTAATGCTTTAAGGTTGTAGTCTTTTAAGGGCAGATAAAGTAGCGCTTTAGCATTAGCTTCTGCTAAATTCCATGTAGCTTGTAGCTACATGTAGCAACATGGTGTAGCATGTGTATACCAAGTTATTTCATAATATTATGAGAATAAAATGAGAAAATAAAGTTGTTTTAATGAGAAAAAGGCTTGGATAATTTCATTTTTGTTAGTTTTATGGGGTTCACATAAAATTATTACTTCATTCTCCTAATGTTACGACTTTATTCTTATATTATTTCAACTTTATCGTCACACGACTTTATTCTCCTATTACTACGACTATATTCTTGCAAACATAACTTTATTTTCATTAAAAAAAGAAGAGATATATCTGACTGCTCTGGATTCAAATTCAACTTTTGAGTTAGCAGAACTGAACATTTTGAGCAGAATTTTCTTAATAGTAAAACAAAGATCTAGATGGAGTCAGGCTAACTAACAGTACCTTCATTTTACAACAGCATTTCTCTCCACAAAGAATAGGGATATCATAAACATCACAGTATCATCACATATATTTTATTTCACTATTTGGTGATAGAAACCGATATTATTTTCCCAAACATGAGCTCTGATTTGACCACAGAAGATTTGTCCACTGACTTTCTGTCTGTCTGAGCTTTTACCTGGAGAACCTGATGGAGTAATTGAGCGGAGCTGCTGTGTGGTTTCTTCCTTCAGCGATACGGTTTCTGGTTGGATTTCAGCAGCAGGCTGTTGATCCAGTTTCTGAAGCCCGGGGGGGTAAATATCAATCAGGGTGGCGGGGTGGTTTCTCACACAGCTGCCTGCAGCCTGGAACGTCCAACTGTGGATTTACAGACCGTCAACGTTATCCCAAAGATGACTCGGCTTTCTGTCCTGAAGAGCTGGAAACACTGGATGCTTTACGTGAGTGGCCTCTACTCTTTCCCATAATGTCGTATAGAAATACGTAAATTAGCAACCAGAATGGAGAACTGGGCGATCAGTAGATTTTATTGATTGAATTTTTGGTTTTTGAAGATTTACTTTTTGGAAAATCTGTTTTTTTTTCACCAATGAACTCCTTGGGTTTCCATAGTTCAGAGTGACGTCAGCGCCCAGGACGGCCATCTTGTTTCACAATTGTGTTTTACAGCTTCTATTTATTTGGGTTTTGAATTCAGAACAACTGCAACTAAATATTAGCGTCAGACTAAGATTTTTCTCTTTTTTTTTTTTTTTTACAAAAATAGTCATAATGTCAAGAATAATGAAATATGGCAATAAAATCAAAATAATACAAGAATAAAGTCATAATATGAGGAGAATGAAGTAATTATTTTATGTGAACCCCAACAAATAAATTTTTCACGCTGCTTTCTCATTAAAATAACTTTCTTTTTTTTTCTTCATCCTGCTAATATGACAATAATCTCTTAATTAATCAATATTACAAAATCTTACAACTCACAGAAGGAACGACTGAATAAAAACCAGTTTTTGAAAATATTTTTTAACATTTGTAACTTTTTTTATGAAAGATTTACTATAAGTTTGTATTTATTACATCACTGATTAAATGTTTCTAGACATGAGACAGAAAAAGTAAATTATACATTCCTAAAATTCTCAGTTGTTGCACCTGTGGTTGAAAATAAATGAAAATATTGTGTTTTTCTCCTTAGTTTATCATTTTCCCCTTTGGGAAACCTCCTGCAATGGAAGATTAATGTTTTAAGGTTTATACATCTTCACCAGAGGTGCTCATGAATAGGAAGACTGCTGTATAATTTTTTTATTTTGGTACATTTGAGGATTTGCTCCTTTTTTGAAGCCAGCAGCGGTACAACACCTTTCCAGCTCAAACCGTAGCAATAAAAATCCCAGATTTCCTGTATATTTTAAATCTTCTGCTGCTGCGTTATCATAATTTGATGCAACCTAAATAAATCTCCTCACCTGCCCAGACGCCAGCTTCTCCATGTTTTCCTTAACGAGTTGGAGCGTGAGGTGACATGCAACACGCGCGTCGCCGCACCAACTCTTTATGAGAATGACAGCGGCCCACGTAATTATCCCAGTGGGACGCCTCCATTTCCCTCCAGGTATCAGCCAAACTGTCCCATTACTGTAAATATCATGAAGCTTTTTCCAGCTAAACACTCTTATTTACCCTGTGGCACACCTGCCATTACCCTCGCCCACAAACTGACATTTACAGAAGCTCTTTATTCGTTATCTCACAGAGGGAAATGGGGAGCTATTTTCTGCCCAGCTGAGGCCTTCTCTTTCTTTTTCTCTCTTTATTCTCCTCCAAATTACCGTCGTACCTCCTGAGCTTCGTGTTACGACTCCGTCTCACTGTCAGGATTATCTGAGCTGGCGGAAAATAACTCCAATGTGAGCACAGGCTGCTGCGGCGGCGTACCAGGGCAATTGTAGATAAAAAAATTAATAAATTACAAAACAGGAGGAGTAAATTTCTGCCAAAAACAAATCTGGATTTTTGAGATTGATCTCTGGAATTTTCTTGAAAAAACTAGGAAATTTCAGAATTTGAAAAGTAGAAAATTTGTGAGCGAAAAGTTAGAAACAATACAATCAGAAATATTCTATTGTTTGAGAAAAACAATACAAAATTTGTTTTTCTCAAATTTTGTATTGAGAAAAAACAACATTTTTCTGAAATGTTGTTTTCAGAAAATTTCTAGAAAAGCAAAAAAGATTGTAATTTCAAAATTCAAAAAATTAGCTAATAAAAATGTAGAAAATTTGTGAATAATCTCAGAAATTTTCAAGCTTTTTCTAGAAAATTTCGGAGTTTGAAAAGTCAAATATTTGTGAGAAGAAAATTCTGAAGTATTGAATTTAATCTCAGAAATTTTCTAGAAAAGCAAAGAAAATTCAGTTTCAAAATTTAAAAAAAAATTGCTAATAAAATATAGAAAATTTGTCACCAGACATAGGAATTTTCTTGAAAAAACTTGGAAATTTCTGCTTCTCAAAAGTCAAAAATTCGACATTTGAAACTCGAAAGTTACAGAAAGCTGAACATTTCAACTTTTAATAATTCCTGAGATTAATCACAAAATTTCTTAGTTTTTTACTATCAGATTTTTCACTTCAGAAACTCAAAAAGTGTTCTAGAAATTTTCAAAGATTAATCTCTGAATTTCAGATTTTTTTCTAGCAAATTTGTGACTTTTCAAACTCAGAAATTTCAAGGTTTCTTCTAGCAAATTTCTGAGATCAATCTCAGAATTTCAGTTTTCTTCTTTCTGTGTATAATGGCCCTAATACGCCGCTGTAAGCTGCCTATATATTGTCCAGTTCATCTTCTATTTATTTATATTTTTATCCCGGTGGAATGTAAGAGTCGGGATGAGGAAGTTATTCTGGCATTCCTGTGTTTTCCTTGTGATGCACGGAGAACCGTTTCAGTGAACCGAGGTTCACGGAAATACACAAATCTCCTCTCACCTTTCCCTGTTGTGACAGTTGGATTTATTCTCCGAACCGACGGATTCGTAAAGTAGGGTATAGTCAGCTGTAGCTGGAATCATTAGTGTCAACCGGGCCTGCTGATGCTTTAAAAGGGCAATATATTCAGCCCGCAACGAGGCAAGAGAAATGTTTTCCAGCTATAATTTAAAGCCATGTCTGCTGAAGGGCACATGAATAATGCATCCGTAAAGAGATCTATTTAAGCTGAGATAGGGGTTTCTGTATTTATTTGTTTTGCTCACAGAGAGCAGCACAGCCGACTTCCAAATGATGTTTAATTTCCCCCAACAGGCGGATTTTACAGTTTAAAAATTGTTACCGTTTTTTTTAGTTTTATTTTATTTTGCAGATTGAGAGTCGCAGTGAGAGAGCAGCTTCGATTAGAGTCGGTGCAAATTAAAGTGACTCAGCGTGCAGGAAAACCAGAATCGTGTTTAATGCTGAATCAGGAAAGATGTTTGATACAAGCTGTGCTCACAGATTAAACCATCAACGTGTTTAATTTGATTTCTATGTAATAAACACAACATATTTACAACAGTGGGCACATTTCTGCTTTTACTCTAATAGCAGAGCCATTTTTACACTTAGCACTTTTGCTAACTTTGAAAACATTTAGTGCACTTCACCTAAATTAATATTTCCAGATAAATTGTAAAATGCTGATTTACTTAGCAGAGCCAGTCTTTGAATTAGTGCTTTAGCTAACTTTGAAAGCATTTAGCACTTTTAGCTTCCTCTAGATTCATTTTTCTGGATAAATACTAAGAGCGCTAAATGTTTTGAAAGTTAGCAAAAACACTAAACAAAAAAATCAGTTGTGCTATTAGCGGATTAGCATGAGTGCGCTGACAACTGTATAACTGCTCAGTATAAATGCTGCTTTTTGTTTAAGTAGGGATACAATAGTTTTGTCTTAGTTTAGTTTCATTTCATTGTGATTTCTTGTTTGTTCAGTTAGTTTTTATTCGTTTTTAGAATGTGTTTGCTAGTTTTTATTAGTTCTTAGTTAAGTATTGTTTAGTTCTAGTTTAGTTCTTCTTATTAAAATGAGTTCAATAATTTTCATTTGCATGATTTATCATTTTCCTCTTTCTGGATATTAAAAGTCTCCAGTCTGGTGAAGACAAGCCCTTTATTTTTGAAGGATAATTTTGTTCACAGACTTCATAAATTATTTTATTTATTGTTTTTGTTCTTTTGTGTATTTATTTGGCTATTTAAAATGTTTTTAAACATTCAAATGTTTATTGATATTTGGGAATGTGTTCTGGCATTTTTATTACCATTATATTACTAGAAAATGGTTTCAAAACAACAATATTATCGTTTAAGACAATTTAACGTCCAGCAACCGTGCGTCTCTTTCCTCCTCAAGCTCATCCTCTGTTTGCCTGAAATATTTCCAAAGTCTCGTTGAAGTTTGTGGTTACAACATGACAAATTGTCCAAGAAAAGAGTTGAAAGAATAAGAAAACTTTTAAAAGCCTGTATAGTTGCTCTAAAATGCCAAAGGCGGGTAAGGTGAACCTCAAGATTCTGATTGAAATTCAAGAGTCTTGTGAGAAATCCTCCGACGTACCGGGTGACAAATTGAAACTTAAAGAGAGGAAAGGAAAACAACTGTGATTGAGCGCTGCGTTCGGCGCAGACGGTGTTTTTTATTCGCCTCTCGTCCCGTAGGTTCCACTCACTTCCTCCCTCCGATCAGACGAGCTGGTATTTAAACTACAGAACTCACTCTGAATGTTTTAGTTACGCAGTGAAACTATTCCACCTGAAAGCAGCATCCATGTTGCTGCCCATCCGGTCGGAGCGGCTGTTAAAGTTCAGCCCCGCCGCCGCGATGCTGTCCGTGTCCCAAGGTCAGAGCCGTGGTGATGGATTACCGCGCCGCGCGGCTGTGGACTCTGTTGGACAGAGACGGATTTGGGTGAGTACGGGAGAAATTGTGATTTTTCTGCAGACGGTTTCGCTTCGGAGGATCAAGGAGCGTGAATGAAAAATCACCTGCGTGTTTTTTCCTGAGTGTGACAATAAACAATAATCAGAATCACTTCGATCAGTTTTTACATCAAGGAAACAAGAGTTTATCATCTTCTTCTTTTTTTTTTTTTTTTTGACATTTTTGTAGACATTTGTGATAACAAAACAGCAGTTTGTATGGACGTCTTCCTGAATCAGTTTTCTGCATGTAGCTGCATCTGGTTCAAAAATGGCAAATAACCCAATATTAAAGGTGATCTATTAGGCTAAATTCACATTTTGCATGTTTTTGTTTTTCCATTTGAGTTTCTAGAAAAACAGTCAAAACACTTAAAAAAAAAAAAAAAAAAAAAAAAAAACACCCGGCTGTTTTTTGGCAATAAGTTCATGTTTTCTGGTGTCTGGAAAATGAGCTGTTTTCAAAACCTTCCACACTGCGCTGTTACCTGGCAACCCCTTCAGCTCAGCCCCGTTGCCTAGCAACCCAGTTAAGTTCCAGGACGTTTGGTCAGCTGGTTTTACCGCTGTATGCGCTGTACAGTGGCTGCTGGAAAAGACGAGTGTTTTGTTATTGACTTACCATCCAGAAACCTTTTGCTGCATTCTTTTTGGTTGCACAGGAGGCTCTACTAATGCTGTTCAAAGCTGAACGGCTGTATAATTACCCATCTGTTTGCAGCCATTTTGTAAGCATTGAGTTGGGTTGGGGGCGTGGCCAGCAGCAGTTTATTTGGATTTAAAGTGACAAGATGACCTAAAACAGCTCATTTTGAACTGATCGGACTGAAATCTCGTTATCTAAAATGATTTTGTGAAAAATATGTCATGAACATGTTTTGTATCCTAACCTGTTGAAGACAGCATAATGGATCACCTTTAGCAAAAAAGGTTGCTTTAGGTTTTTGACGGGAGTGGTTTGTGTTTTAGTGAACGGTAATGCAATTTGTCCTCATCCCTATGCAACACAATCTGTTTTGTCTTGGGATAATATTTATGGATGATAAATTTTGATATCAACAGATAATACAGCACATAATCACAGGTTACTTTCCCAGGTTTAACAGGACTCTGTCGGGAAACAAGCTGCGTTATTTTCACATCAAGTCTTGATGCTCAACTTCATTGTTTTGTTTTTTAAGTTGTTCATATTTACGGAAGCCCATTTTTGCCATGAAATACAACATATAATGGGAAACACAGCAATTTAAAAAATAAAAAATTCAAAATCAAGTAATGATTACAAGTTTTAAAGTCATAATTACAGGTTTTAATGTAAAAATTACAAGAATAATAATCATAACTATGAGTTTTAAAGTCATTACAAGATTAAAAAATAGAAATAGAAGGTTGTTTCTCTAAGGAGGCTTGTCTGCGTTATTAGATAACTGTGATCAAATTGGAATTGACTTTGAATCTTAACATTTGTTGTGAATTGGCACCGTAGAAATAAACAGATCTGCACTGCAAAACATCAAACCTTAAGCATTTTAGTCCAGTTTCTAGTGCAAATATCTGGGTTCACTTGAAATAAGACAAAACTAACTTAGAAGTAACATTACAGCAATAAATAGAAGCTTGTTTTAGGTCATTCCTTAATATTGTTGAAAAAGTACTGGTTCCACTGGTAGATTATTCCATTTATAACATGGAAAAAATGTTGTGTTATAAGTGAAATAAAATGCCATTGGAACTGTTACCTTTTTCATAAATATTCAGGAATGAATTTATAAAACCAACTGAGTCCAAAATGAAACTCTTGATGATGTTTTGCCTTTAAGATGGCCACTGTGTTCTCCCTCTTGAGCCCATTTGAATATCCTTATTTCTATCTTCAGTTCTGGAGATTTGTTGATCTAATTATCTGACGTACCGTAGGAACGGCAGCTTTGCCTCCAGTGTGACCCGTTGGAGCCTCACACATCCTGGGTAATCCACCTGCTTGACCGCCAGGATCTGCCCGTTTGCTCAGCAGAGGCATAAAAACTCCAGATTTCCCGCCTCGGGGTCTTTCCTCCCTGTGGTGCAGGAATGACAGCTTTGTCTTTATCGTATAAATTCACAATCAAGCAACATATGAAACGACCTCAGACTTCCTGCGGTTATTTCCTGACTGGATGGAGTTGCTCTGGGAGGAAGAAGCGTGTCAGGAGGAATCCTGCACTCGGCATTCTGCAGGATTCTGATTATAATGTCAGAACTGTCAGACCCAAGACAAAAGACAATGCTCTGTTTTTTTGTTTTGTTTTGTTTTTTTTTTTGGCTTGAACTTTGCAAAATCTCCGCGTTTGTTGGCTTATTTTCATTTGTTTGTGTTCTTTTACAGTATGTAGCTGTCAGATTCGCAACAAAGCGAGTTTTTCTTTGCTCAGACAAGCGGCTTCTGTCAGATGAAAGACGGCACGGTGCTTCAAGTTCAAAGCAACCTTGGGTTTCAAACGCAGCTCTTCGTTTTGAACCAAACTCAGCAGCTTTCTGCATCCGCTGCTTCAACAATCTGACATTGATCAACTCTGAGACTCCATGTTCCACATGGAAATGGTTTCTCTTCAAATGCTTAAGTTTAAGCTAGCTATGTTAAGGAAACAATCAATGTTTATTCTTTTTACGTCCAGTTTGTTTGCTTTTTTTAATCAAGAAATGTCCTCTCTGGCTTAAATTCATACTTCACTGTAAGTTCCTCCATTACAAACTTGTACAACAAACTTTGTAGTTAAAGATGTTCATTATTTATGGAAGTAATCATAAAAATTCTAAATTCTCACTTATTTAGATTATCATCTTATGCTAGGCTTATTACTACTAGGAAATATGACATCAGTGGCGGACACCGCTAAGTAAAAAGTTAGCTTTGC
This sequence comes from Girardinus metallicus, assembly GCA_903067095.1. Taxonomy (NCBI): domain Eukaryota; kingdom Metazoa; phylum Chordata; class Actinopteri; order Cyprinodontiformes; family Poeciliidae; genus Girardinus; species Girardinus metallicus. The sequence continues at coordinate 10,898 of CAEGAE010002716.1, forward strand.
TAAACCTAAAGCAATAATCATAAACATTAGTTCTGCTAATGCTAATGTGCTACACTAACCGAATATTTAGCAGAAGCTAATGCTAAAGAGCTAACTTCAATTTAATTTATTGTATTCATGTTTATATTTTGTTCTCTACTGTCCGTTCTTTATTTTTTTCATGTATGTTTGTTGATAGACCTTTTTCACGCTTCCGCGTTTTAAAGCGGATGTGGGGTTTGACAATTTCCGGTGGCTATAGCGTTAGCATTAAAAGGCTAGGAAAATGGCTCAGTCTCGGCGGAGTTGTTTTTGT
>CAEGAE010002730.1:0-53956 GCA_903067095.1 Girardinus metallicus
GGATGGATGGATGGATGGATGGATGGATGGAGGGATGGATGGATGGATGGATGGATGGATGGATGGATGGATGGATGGATGGATGAATGGATGGATGGATGGATGGATGGATGGATAGATAACCGGGATGTAGAGGATGAGGAGACTAAATTAGTATCCAGGGAGAAGGGGAACACATCTGGACTGCAGACCGAAAAGTGCAGCAGGAGGAGGAGGGGCAGGACATACACTCATCTGAATGAATCATTGCCCCAACAAACACACACGTACAATCATGTTTTCGTCACTACAGAGGGCATTGAACTGGCTCGCCTGCATTCATTAGAGAATTAGATTTTTGAGTAACCTTGATAAGAATTTTTTTTGGTTGCCAAATTAACTGTTTTAATCATATTTTTGTTTTTTGGTGAAGAAGAAAATGATGTAACGTCCTTCGTTCTCCCTGCATAAACTGGTTTACTTCTCCACATACAGATGCACGCCGTAGCCACGTTCGCTCTCCCCGTAAAATGTAACGCAGCTGTCGACAGTCGTCATAAAGCACAACATTCAGCTCGGTGTATAACAAATATTAAATTTAATAAAGGAAACTCCAGGCAGCCCTGGGTTTACTTGCATGCCCAGCTGAACATTTCGGATCAATTTAAAGAGGGACCCTGTGGTTAAGTTTGTCCTGTTGTAAATATCAGTTCTTGACTAATGACATTTACGCTGGCATTTCTTCCACTCTACTCTCTCTTCACAGACACCCTTAATGCTTTTGCTAATGTGCAGGATTGCAACAAAGCTTCCATACAAGAACTTTGCCCCTCAGCTTTTTTTTTGCCCCCCCCCTAATGTGTGTGTTTGCATTTGCTTTGCACACACACACATTCCACAGTTAGGCAGTCAATGGAGCTCCACCGTGGTGCGATGATTGTGCTGGTCAATGTGCTCTGCTGTGTGACTGCATGCCCCCAAGACTGAGGCTGAGTCTAGACACGAGTCAGCCAAGCCGCCCTGCTGACCTATATCCTACAGTTACACTAAGTGAGAGACATAGAGAAACAGAGGAAGTGGGAGAAAGGAGAGAGGAGAGAGGAAGAGAAACAGAGAAGAGCGAGGGAAAAGACATGGGGTGTGGGGGGCACGAAGAGAGGTTGCAGAAAGTGAAAGGCTGCGATGAAGTAATAGAGTAAATTGAGAGATTGGGAGGAGGGGAGGATGAGACCGAGAGACAGAGAGTAAGCGAATGTGTAGACAGGAAAGAGGGGGATGGAGTGAGGAAAAGAGAAAAGCGAGGGAGTGATGCAGCTATGGATAATTCAGAATGAGTTAAAAGGGGGAAGGGAAGAGAGGAGAGATTGGAAGTGGCAGCCACTAAAGTAAAAAGAGAGATGGCTGAGTTACAAAAGATGGGAAGTAAAAACAAAACTGAAACGCATTTGGAAATCCTCAGAGGAAAAAAATGACAGCAAGTTAAAATGATCACAAAGAACTGTAAACACCCACAACTATCAAATCTAATCATATTTGTATGTAAAGCAGGTTTAGAACAGCTGGGGACAAAATGCTGTACAGCAAAATAAACTTGGTTATACATTACAGAGATTACTAAACAAAAATATTCTTATTAGTATTAATATTCCACTCTCAAACTGATTTAGGACCAGTACAGAAAAATAGGGTTTAAGTGGGATTTAACAAGACTCCCACTTAAGTGGAAAATGTTGAGGCAGTCGCTTCCAAGATCTGTGCACAAGTTTAGATTTAGGAATAAATTTAGGAGCAAACTACCATGTGACCAAAGAAATTTTATGACACTTATGTTTGTCTTGGAACTTTGTAAGTCGGCAATAAGAGCTTAATGGTGGACAGGTGAGGACATGAAATAAATAATTGTGCTTTTTTACTGTGTGTTAATGAATTAATCTCATCATTCTGGACCAACAAGCTGGGAATTACAACATTTAAGTATATATATCACCTTTTCAATGTAACTAAAACATAAGTACAATTTCTACTTTAATTAAAAGATTAGTTTAATGAAACATACATTTACTACAGAACTTTATTTCAGGATAAAAATTTCATCTTCAGACTTTTGATGTGATTTCATGAATTACTACTCAGATTACTGAGTGGTGTTTACTTGACCAAAGACAATCTTTTCTGTTTTAAGATGTAAACTATGCTGGTGCAGAACCTTTAATTCTGGCACAATTGTCCTGACATGAGAGCTCAGTGTTGTGATCTGTGAAATCCAAAAACCAAACAATTTCAAAATCCCTCCAACCTGTACAAAAAAAAACCAACTTTGTATAGATTTCATGGTTGTCCCTTTCAAGATCACAAAAAGTAAATCAGTTTCAACTTTGGTAAAAACTTAAAAACTGTTTATATCAAAATTTTTAATTTATTTACCCAGATTTTCAACATGTTTTTCACTAAAACAACACTTCTGTATTTAAAATGTTGGTTTTTATTTATTTTTTTATGTAATATTCTAGCCTTACAAATGCAATTAAATGCAGTATTTTAGTTATCTGGTATTTAAACAAATCAATATAAATAACAGAAATAAAGGTTTGAAAAAAGTCAGTGTGTGTGATATCCCTCTAATGTGTTTCACTTAGTGAAAAAAGTTATTGAAATAAATGAACTATTCAATAATATTCTATTGCACTGAGATAAAGTTCTGGCACAGAACCTTTAATATCAATCATAACTCTCCTATTTTGTATGCATTTCCTTTTAAGTCATGCAAAGCACTTTGAATTGTCTTGTTGCTGAAAATGTGCTATATAAATAAAACTACCTTACCTTATGTCCTTAGAGCCAAATACTGTGATGTACTTTGTCAAAAGCAGCTGCAGGGTCTAAAAGTACAAAAACAGCAAAGCCATAAGAATCATCAACACTCATTATCATAATTTCTTAGAATTTTTTTAAATTTCACTGCAACAGAAATGCAATGTTAAGAGTGTAACTCTTAACATTAAAGTGTTAAGAGTGTGAGAATGTATTTGTTGTTTCCAGTTACGGCCGATCCTTCATGAATCCATTCAGAATTCATGAAGACATAAACTCAGTGGCTCAAGAGAAAAAAACTGATGAGCTAGTATATAGATGTAATTATCAGCTGTATTTAGTTTTTCATTAATTTAGCCTATGCGTCTTTTGTCACCATACCATATAATCAGACTCTTTTAAGCAACTCTGAAGTAATTTAATATTTCCCATCTAACCATAAACCTCAATGGACAAATCATCATGTACGTCTTTCCAATTCTTTCCTCCTCTTTTCCCCATTACTCTTCTTCCCATGTATGGGAGAATGAAAAGGCCCAGACAGAGCAGGACAAAGACTTAACATGTTTTTCTCTCTTTTCTTCTGTGCATTGAGAGGATGAGCTGGACTGTACTAATAGTCATTGTGTGTGTGAATGGGACAGAGGGCTTTTTGTGTGTGTGTTCCAGACAGCGGCGCATAAGGCAGGACTTAAGTAGATGTTCGCCAAAGCGTACGTAATGCCAGGGAAATATCAACTAATCCCTTCACTCTCTGCCCTCCACCCCTCCCTCAAAACCGATTTTTCTCTTCCTCCTACTCACCATCATTATCTTCACCATCATCCCCTCCACTGTGCTGCTACGCCAAAACTTCCAGTAGATCTCCTAAATCTGGCTCGGAAAACCGATTCTAACAATGTAAGAGATGAAGTCGCACACCTAGAGTGTTCGGCACTCCCTCACTCTCACACAGCACACACACTCATCAGGGGATTGTTGTTGTTTCTTAATCCTGGTGGATTAACACACTAACAGACTCATTTTACCTCAGCCCAAACAAAGAGAGATGTCGAATCATCTACCCAGGGGTGAAGTTGAAGATTGTGTCAACATGATGTGAACTTGTGACTGTTGGTAGGAGGCAGGGTGTAGTAGGAGGCATCCATGTGGAAAAAAATTAAACACACACGCACACACATGAAAAGGCATAAAAGACCTGTTGTAAACATTCAAAAAAGAAGTGACAAAAACTGCACACTTGTTTATGCTTTCAGGCCCAAGGCCACAGCATTTACAGCAGGTGCCTGCACTCTGATTGCATAAGATGTCATTAGCAGGTGTGCTAACTCCAATATTCTCCTGGAGCTGTGAACGTAAACTGCTTAAACACATAATCTTATATGGTCTGTAGGAAGCTCAGCGCTGTGTCAAACAGTGGTGCTGCAGAGAGTCCGCTAATCCACATGCTAGACTCCAGATTAACGAGAGAGGATGGGTATATGAGCGAGGGAGGGGTTAAAAAAAAACATGCCGGCCAGACCCACCCACAACCCCCACCGCATCATCATCATTGCACACACACGCATACACGCCTGCACACACACTCGCTTCCCCTGCTCCCTGCAGATTATGATGCTTAGTGCTACCCTTGTGCAGACAGTAAGAGGATCTCTGGGTGGCGTCCCCCAGGTCCCTGTCATTGGTCTTCTGGGGAATCCCCCCCTCCCTTCTGGACACCCACAGACAGGATAGGGATCAGAGGTCAAGGAGCAAGAGTATTAGGGAAAGCATAAAATGAAGTGTTTATAAAAGATACATGAATTTGTTTTCACGACAGGGATTATTAGGAATCAACCCAATGATGGCCCCTGAGAACGTGGCAGAAGCAAAACAAATGCTTTGAGTTGTGATTACATTTTAAAGGGGATTACTCACAGCGTTTTAAGCAGGGTTGGAAATATTGACGGGACTCAAGTACTCAGAACCGAAAAGGTAATTTCACATGATCTCATTTCATTCTGTCTTAACTTGCAAGATCTACGGCAAATGAAGCACAATTTTAGGTTCACACCATCCATGGGTTTATCTAGAGACTCACGCATTGATCTGCTTTAATGATCATTACCAAGACTTTGAGCAGTTTGATAAATAAAAAAAACAGATGTAATGTTTGTTCTTTTTAAAATGTAATTGAATATGACAATGAGTTCATTGTACACTAAGAGAGAACATTTGGGATGGAAAGGAAGATTAACACCATGAATGTGCAGCTGACAAATCTGCAGCCACTCCATGGTGCAAACAGATCAATATGAAAGAATTCAGGAGGAACGTTTCCTACTTCTATGTGACAGATGTTGATCCAATTTAGTGCTATCAAAGTCTACCTAATAAGTTGAAGTGAACACTGTTTCATTTGTCAGTCTGCATGATACCCTGACCAGAAGTGCTGTACATGTTCCCTGTTCAGAACTTGTTTCACACAGGAAGATTATTGGTGGTGCACTGCCATTGCCTGTGGTCCAAAGTAACAATTACCTTTAGGTTCTAGATCCATCAAATCTGGATTTATACTTAATAATGACATCAAAAGCGTTAAATACTGCAGATTATATACATAGAACCACACTTCAGATGTTCCTTTCACAGTCAACATAGTTAAATAAAAACACGTAAAATGTCAACAGTAGAGTGTAACTTTTACTCACACATACTACAAATATTTATGAAGCCTCAGGTTAGCATGTGTGTGGGTTTTTTTTTTTTACCCACCTCATCATTCACAAACCAGCTGTGAGTTTCAACGTTCGAAAAGCTGCTGCTGAATCCTCCTCTGGTTCATATCAAGAACCACTTCAGAAAATCAACACAACTATCAAGCAGCACTGAACTTGAAAAGCTTCGTAAGTCCCAGTTAGCAATTTTCTCCACATTTTAACGTCAACATTTATTAAACTCTCCCGCAGAAATCAACGACGACTAAATTATTTCGAGAGAGTGCCTCGGGCAACCGAGGCATATTCAATATGCCTACAAAAAAATAAAAAATAATTAAATATATATATTAGGAAGAACAAGGAGAGGGGAGAGAAGTGAAAAAGACTGACTCAAAGTAAAAGTAGATTTAATATCTTAATGGCTTTGTGTGGAAAAAAAATGATAATAGAGAAATCCAATTAAAAGCTGATGATTGGCACTGTGAGGTAGAGACATGAAACTGTTTGTCTGCACCACTGGCTCTATATAAAGCTTTGATTAGATGATGCTAGTAATAGCAGCAGCCAGACTAATAGGCTCTATATTTTTAACTCAGTTATACCACGGGCTCTGAGCACTTAACACAGATGTGTAATTCTAACATTAAAAAGGACACGGACAAAATGGCTGGATACAAACCATAAAAGTACATTCACCACATTAGGAAAGGAGGAAAACGATTTTTTTTTTTTTTTTATTTGAATCAAGAGGTGAAATCATACTGCTTGTGTGTAGTGGCTAAGCGATTCTCCTAAAGCCTCTCAAGGTGACTCGGCCTCCCTCCTTCAGGGCTTTCCTTTCAATTCTTTTTGGGATTGAAATTATGATGAAGTAATTTTTCCACAGAAATTGCCTATGTCACTTGTGGTATCTGTCGGCAAATTTCTCAAGTGTATCCCTCTATCCCTCATCTCCTACTCTTTGGCAAGGTTTTTTTTTATTTTTTTTATTCTTTCTCCGAGCTCTCACTTGACATGTCAATGTGTCAATGTCATATTAGAGAGAGGCAATATATGTAACAATTTTACACTTGGGCTGACAGGAAAAAAATATACATGAACCGGCATTATATCTTGCTACAGAATAGCCTGTTTTGGAGGTTTTTGGTTCAACTCAAACACATATGTTTGTGAGAAATATAAAGAAAAACAAAAGGTTGAAAACATCTGCATGCAAATTCACGAGAGTACACAGTGTGCACTTGTCAAGTCCCCCGCCACACACACACGCACACGCACACACACATACTCCTCACAGTATTATGTTAGAGTGAAAAATCACCTGCTTGTTTCAGGGGAAAATAAGAAGCAGTGTGGAACATGTCGTCAGATCGGAGAGGGAGATTCCTCTGAGACCTGTGGCCTAATTTCTTATTTTCAAGAGGAAACTTATCTAATTATACATAAGTTAACTTCCTAGTGGTCGATTCAAGGGCAGCGCACAGTGGTGTGACTGACTGTTGGTGCTTTAACGGGAACAGGGCGATCACTACCTCTAAACAGTCGTTTTCTGAACTAGGGCTCTGTTGAAACATAATGGCAGCTGGAGCAGGAGTTTGTGTGTTTTTGACTCATGTGACACCTCCCGCAGCAAAGCAAACACTCAGCCCAACAGGTACGTTAAAACAGATCAGATCAGTGAGAGTTGTTCAGTGATTCTGTGCACGATTCGGTATTTCTGTGTTACTATTATGATATTGGAGAATAACGAGATGAGGGTTTACACATAACAACATCTCCTCCTGGGCATAGAGCGTACGTCACGTTACATTTATTGTGCAAAGTGGAAAGAAAATGGTCAGAATTATGTGCAATTTAAACTAAATAAATCCAGACGTTCTGTGAAAGTGTCAGAGGTTTGTTAAGATACATTAATGAACAAACAGTATCACGAAGACCAAGAAACACAGCAGGCAGCACAAAGATAAAGGTGTGGAAAAGTTTAAAGGGGACTTATTTCATAAGTGTTTCACTGATGATGTGAAAATGGAAACTATGGCACAAGTGCAAATCTACCAAGACATGGTTGTCTTCCCGAACGGAGCCTCAATGGGAGAAACAACGAAATAGCCCATGGTTACGGTGGAGGAACTGAAGGGTTGTGTTGGTGTGACATCCAGGACATGACGATACCGGGACAGTCTTGTCAAGACAGCAATGTGTACATTTTGGACATGGAAGAAAGGTGATTTGAGAGAGGAATACAAGAAGCTATTTACCTAAAAAGTGAATACAGGAATTAATTAAAGGAGGTGAAATCAGCTTCCATTTTTCTAAAACAGACCTGGTGCTGAGCTGATCATCATCACTTTGATCCACAGCAGCTGCCATATAAGGACGGGTCTTCCTCCTGCACGGCGTCAGGTTGTTGTGAAACCTTATGCACCAACACCTCCAGGACGTTTGTGTACTCCAGTAAGGTCTGTGCTCTCCCTCGCGCTCTCCCTGTCCAACTCACAGCAGGACTCGAACCTAACCAGCCTGATTTGGATTCTTCGTCTGACCCTATGTTCATCTGACCTTAGGAACTGGGACTGCCCCATCCGTTACATCCAGACCTGACCTTCGCCTGTCCTACCAAGAGAAAATTGTCCAATCAACTCGAGTTTATTCCACACCTATTGCTCGGTCTCAGCGTCTTTCAGTGCTTCAACTGTGTCAACTGCAGTTTTAACTTTACTGCCATTCCCACCTTGAGACATATGGCCAAACAACACTTTATTATTGCTACCATCTTAAGGAAACATTTCAAAAGCAACAGCAACTCAAATAATAGCCAGGATAGAGGCCTCAGCCATTAGATCAGCGTAATCATGGATGATGCTCCCCATCCTTGCTTTAGAAGAAACAACTTTTAGGTCTGAGGCGAAGAAGCACAAAGAAACAAGAGACGTTCAGATAAGAGCTGCAGAGATCCAGAGCTCAGGTTGGAGAATTTATTGACAGAACCTTCATGGGAAGAATGGCAAGAAAACAGCCATCACTGAAAGAGAAACATAATCCTGTTTACATTTAACCACAAGCCTTGTAAGAGAAAGAGCACAGAGGGCTGAGGAGCCAAGATGTGGCCAGGCTACGAACTCTACCTCAGCCCCTGCCAGTGTTACATAATTAGTGCTACTATTATAGTGTAGCGCTTTAGATACTATTTAAAAGATTATTAATAAAAAGAAAAAAGACACAACTGTGATCCAGCGGCTCCCATCTGTTCGTTCTTCCGTCTGTCCCAACACCTTCATAATAAAGAAAAAGATTAATTTTACCCCAATGACAATACTTCAATCAAACATTGAAGCATTATGTGGCAGGACGACTGAACTTGTGTGCTTACATGATGAACATATCTGCGAGGTGAGTGTTTCATGTTTCATTCTTGGTTCATGACTTACAGTCAAAACACAGTTCTTTGCATAAACAGGAGTTAATTTCAGGAATGAGGACTGCAGGTCTTTTTTTTTTTTTTTACGTAAATCACTAAAAGCACAAAAGCCAACCACATGGTGGCACTATAGTTAGGAAGAGAAATCAAACCAAGGGAATAGTTAAACATATTTAAAGCTTTAACCTAAAAATAAAACAATAATAAAAGGTGTGGGCACATGACAGCCCTACCCTCCATCTTCCCTTTGACGTAAACTAATAAAACTTCAGAAAGGCTGTCAGTAAGACAGGTACGCTGACAGAGCTGTAGCAAGGCACGAGGCCTTCAGTAAAACCAGACTGTGAGGCACGAAGACAGAAGGACTTGAGATCCCGTCTCAGAGCACAGAGCTGCTCTCTCCTTCTCCAAGTCGAGCCCTCAGGCATGGCCCAGTCTGCTCCCTTCCTCCCTCTTCCCACCATATGGACAGAGCAGCCTCCACGCCAGTATATCTTATCAAACACAGCCTCTTAGTTCCTTCTCCCTCAACAAAAGATTTACGTATTTTGTCATGTGAAAGTAATCTTGCAATTTTTTAGCTTTCTCTGTGGCTTTGGAAGCTGAGTGAATGGGTGGCAATGAGGGGTAATCCTTCTTAATGGAGTCCCCAGCCCTCAGATGGATTGAAGTCCGCTAAGCAGACGCAGATCATGTAAAAACGCTTCTTTAGCTTGGACCAAATGGAAGGAAACCCTCATTGTGTTCTGAAGAAATCATCATCCAGCCCCTGTTCGCCTATTTTAGTGCACCCCCTCTCCCCCACCCCCACCCCCTCCCCCAGTCCACCCATTACTTTACTACTATCTCTGTCTTTCACTTTTTCTTCACCTAATTCTTTTTCTCTTCCTTGCCTTTCCTTAAAGAGAGCTGCTGCACACTGACCAGTCTGTGATTTGCTCACGCTTGCTTTGGTCATTACATCACAATCATCGAGCTGTTGGTACAGGAAATAAAGGATGAGGAAAAATGAGGGGAGGGGTGGGTGACAGATGAAATGTAGGTCAGTGAAGATGCGCTCGGGGCAGTTTCTCTCTCTGTTTCCCTCTGCTCGTCTCCCTCCCTGGGCCACAGCAAAAGAGGCTAAAAGAGACAAGGGGCAAAAGTGTGTCTCTCCCACACCTGCCACTCCACAGCTCCACCTTGCCCCAGCCGGCAGACTTTCGGATCAAAATCCACTCCGGCGACAGACTCTGGACAGTGCATGAGGCTGGCAGCGAGCGACGGCAGTGGCTCTTTTCAGTAGAGCATCACTAATACATTTTTGATAGAATATATTTATTATTTGTTTCCCCTGAGCAATTAGCAACAGAGGCAATAAACTGGCCAGGTGAGGTCACTGACAGTCAACCTAACCCAGACTGAAAGACTTATTTCATTTTAACTAAGCTGAAATTTCATCTAAAGTTGTAAGGAATTTAGCAATCAGTTACTTTACATTTTCTTTTACCTTCAGAAAAGCTGCAACTCATGGTTTGTTGACAGCATTAAACAGCTTTTACTTATTTAATGTTTTTCTTTTCCTTAATAAACAAACTGCAAGCTTAATGGTTTTTATCTGGTGTCATAACCACTCCGGTTTTATGGCTGTAACTGATTTCAAACTAGTGCAAAGATGTACGCTGATGAAACCTTTGAATAAGAGAGCTCTACAAAGAATAAACACACAGAGACAATTGTTAATTTATTAAAAGCAGGGATAGCTAAAGAATTGTTTACATTGTCAGGATTTCCGTTTAAAATCATCCAATTTATGCTTTTCATACATTTCCCTGGAGTTCACACAGTCTTTGTACAGTGCGGTGGTGGTCCACACTGTAACATGAAACTACTGTTTCCATAAGATTATTTCCAGCGTTTCCCAGAGGGAAGAGAGGACCTCGCCCTGAAAACCATCCCGACAACACCTGAGACAGTCTGTGCCCTCCGAGCGGATCCGCTTTCTGTGTCACAAGACCTATTAACCTGCCTGTCCTGTACGCGACCTTTGGAGACTAAAGGTGACATTTTCAATCATGAGCAGAGCCCAGCCCAAGAGATTAGAAGACACATGAAGGGCACTAGAGTTACTACACAAGTCCAGTTTACAAATGCAGCTTATTTTGTGAATGTGCAAAACAAAGCTTGATGTTTAGCTTTGATACTTAAACTGATATCTAGTAGTAACATATTAATAATAATTACATTAGACTAAACGTTAACTTTTAATCGGGAATTATGGGAGTGTAGTGGTTAAGTTGTGGTGTTCAATGATAGTTGGAATGGTCCCAGATGGAAGTTTCTTTAGGCCCCCGTGGAGTGGGTCTGGTTATTGGGCAAAGCTCTTTAATAAACATGCAGTTCTACGCAACAGTCATGGTAATGTTGTAAAAGTGGAAACTGAGAAAACCTGCTACAGACTGTATGGGGCACAGCTTCTGTTTACTTCTGCAGTAAAGGCGTTATAACACACAGACAGGTTGACTGGCACCTCGGTTACTTTTAAAGCATCAACTTATACAAAGAAGAAAATAATTTAATGCCTACACTTGACCAGTGTAGTTTAGTAGTCTTAGCTCGCTGTTGGTTTTGAGTCTCAGCAGATACTTAGCTTGCTTTTGCCTAGGGCTGAGTCAGACTATAGAGGTAGTAATACACCTTTAATGATTGAATAAAAAAATGATCAGAATCACCAATATTTGTAAAGTATTAATCTCTTTTCTTAAAAATGTCGTGCAATATTCTCACCACTCCTATCTTGTAGGAAAAAGATAGAAGATAGAAAAGGTAGAAGATAGAAATTTTACACTTTTCCCAAGTGTAAAATTTGAAGGCAGTCAATTAAATACGAAATTGTTTAGCAGATTTATCTTTGTGTTAAGCACTTACATTTAGTATTTTCAAATTTTCCCTTTTGCATGAATGATGCCATCAAAATAAATTTCATTTGTCAAGCAAGTTCCTAATTTGTGCTTGTAGTAGGCCAGATTAAATTGCAGCCACAAAGAACACCTTACCCATGTCCAGATGGTCTCAAATTGATCATTATTTTATGAACATTAATCGTAAAGGAGCAAGTCAGTTATCAAGAATTTTTTATATGTCAGTACTTAGCAATGGGCCGCCTACTCTTGCCCTATATTTACTGATAAGAGGTAAAATAAAAACCAGCTTTGACTCATTCATGCATCGACTGCACTAGATCCCTGAAGCTGTGCTATAGTGTCTGGAACTGAGATGTTAGCAGCTGATTCTCTAAATCCTCTAAGTGGCGAGGTGGAGCGTCCACAGATGGTTCAACATCTCAAATTTACCATTGTGTTCCTCAAGCCATTCCTGATCCCCATTTGTTTTGTCTGTAAGGACATTTAGGTAGGCGGTATGTGTCAAAGCAACGTCTAGAAGAACTCAAGGTTTTTCCACTTAGCATCTACCAACGCATCACAAAAACTGTGAAAGGAAACTGATTCATCAAAAAAAAACATCATCTTCTACTGGCCTATCCAGTTTTGATGGTTACCTTAACACTGCTGGTTTTGATTGGCCTCGGCATGGGCAGCTTGACTGCTCTACGATTATTTAGCAGCATGTGCAAACAAACTGATGCACTTTAAATTATGACACCTTCCTAGGAGAACCAGGACTGGGGCAGACTGGTGAGACTTTTTGATTCCCACGTATATCAGTAAAGTCTTGGCGGTATGTGACTTCTGTCACCTCTCAGCCTTCCTTTGACCACCTTTGATAGATACAGACCACTGAGGACCAGAATCCTCCCACGCTCCAGTTTTGGAGATATTCGGAATCAGTCATTCATTTTTCGGCTTCGGCTTTGAGGACTACATGTTCACATGCGGCCTGATGTTTCCCACCTGCATCACGAAACAGACCTGACTGACTTCACCTGTCAGCGCGGTCATAATGTTATGCCTCATCTCTGTGTAAAGCTACAGGAAGTCTGTTTTTGTATTTGTTTATATAATCTACCAATGAAAAGGCATCTAGCTGCCTGTTTGAAAACTGTCTGGATCCGGCCCTGCACCTTAATTGCACAATAGTGAGTGGATGTAGAAACTTTACTGTTCTCAGACTGTGTGTGGGGTGTCTGTCCCTCTCTCTCTGCTTGTTTGGGTGGGTGCGTGCGTGTGTGCGTGTGTGTGTGTGCGTGTTAAAGCTCCGGGCTGCGCGCAGATTGCAAGGAGACAGTGGGAGGAGCGGAAAGTGCTCCAGTCCAATCCGGGCCGCCGGGTAAAGCCTCTCCTCTGCGCTCTCCCCTCCCTCAGCCCGCAGAAAACAGTGAAACCCTCCCATAGAGGTGAGAGCGCAGATGTCACGAGAAAAGCGGCCACACGACCAGAGCACACCGACCGACCTCAGCCCGCCTCCCTGCGCCCCGGTCTGGGATGCCTTTTTAGCGCAGACACGCTTGCACTCAGGGCAGCAGCAGCCAGTGGACGCTGACGCAGATCATCCACGCTATTTTTTGCCGCCGCTGTTATTTTTAACCAAGGATCTTTGCCACCCCGCACACAGCACCGCACAGAAGCCCCCCTGTTTTTAAGTGTTTATTTTTGTTTCTTCATGACTGCTGCTTTGGGAAGCGAGCCTCAGCACCAGCTCCAGCAGCGCCAGCACGATGCGAGGTAAGACCATCATCGCCGTGGAAATACGCGCACGAACGCGGAGCGACACACTTTATTTCACTATCGACTGGGGAGAGGGGAGAGAATCGTTTGCTCTTTGTAACTTTTATTCGTACACTTGCCACAACCACCTTACAGTGCAACAAATAACTTTATCTCCTGTTTATTCAGGAATGCAAATCGACTCTTAAATCCACTCGGATCTGTGATTACAAATTAAAAGTGGCAGGATTTGCACGTAAACTGCCCGCCGGAGTCAGCCAGGTTACACGAAGAAAGGAGTTTATTTTAACGGGTTGGTTGTCGGGGGGTGATCAACTTAATTGAACTGTGTTTGGGGGATTATAGGAAACTTTTGAAGCGCTCCACTAACCCATTCCCCCCACCTCCCCCCCCCCCCCACACACACACACAAAGCTGCAAGCGCACCAGCGCCGTGGATGTTCAACTCCAATGTCAATGTCCTGTGCGCACACTCACGGTCAAATACGCACAATTCACGCCCTGTGTTTTACGCAGAGATAACACACTGACCCACGGGTTAACACCGCCTAGAAGAAATTTCGTGAATGGAAATTCGATTTAAATAAGAAAATACGTTTTTTCCGCCCCGTGTTTCTCTTTGAACATTTTTCTTATCCAATTCATTATCCTTTTATGTAAAAAAAAAAGATAAATAAAAGTATTAAACTTTCGACTTGCTTTTCTTCACTTTGTGCAATTAATTCTTTTAGAAATTCGCCCCACTGTCCAAGATGGGTTTTAATGTAGTTTTTAAATAATTTTGTCTTAAATTGCTGAACTCCTTTGTGGTGACACTTATAGTTTGACACAAGAAAATTATTTTTGAAAGCATATTGAATGCTTGGACTTTTGTGCATGCAATAATTCAAAATATATTTTTCTCCACTTGCAAATATCACTTAAAACTGCATCATGATATTGTGTAATGATCTGTATACTCCATCAAACAGCAGTTGTACCTACTGGAGGGAAACTTTGAAACATAATGCTAGTGAAATTATAATACATAGTTGCATTCAATAGACAATAAAATGTCAGGACATATTTATAAATATAGAATAATAAGTAGAGTAACAATATTTTTATGATAATATCAGATATTGTTAGAGAGGCACCGATAAGGCCTTTCCCTGACCAATATCGATTTCTGATTTCCTTTGCAGTTTGAACAATTTTTCTTATTTCTACAACATAAAAAGGAGGGGGAAAAAGTGGTTCATGTTATTTGATAAAGGTGGTAGTTTTGAAACCAACAGACACAATAAATAAATATCAGGAGTATTCCAATTTATGCATCAAACCACGTGTCCATAAACTTTATCTGATTTTTATCCAACTCCTAAAAGTGCATCAAAGTACCTGCTGTTGGTGTTTATAGAAAAATAAATACTGAGATTATTGGATACTCTCTGATTTCCAACTATTTGGCCTGCTGATCAGTGACAAGAGTCAATCAGGGGGAAATTGTCTGATTTCTAGATGATTTGTTGAATATTTTCCCAAAAAAACCCATTAATGACAGTTTAATAAAATGCCTGTGATTTAGATTTTTTAAAATGTTATTTTTTAACTGAAACAGCAAATAAAACATTAAACATGCAAATAAAAAAAACCTCTTTGTACATCATGCAAATAAAAAAAACCTCTTTGTACATCATAATGTCTTATGTGCTACAGCAGCTTGAGGCCATCAAACCTTGAGCCAGTAACCCCCACCACCACCTCTCTGTAATCCCATGGCAAACTCCTCTCTCATCCACCTTGTATTTTGTCGACGTTCTAATGGGTCTTGCGTCCACTCTCGTGCACAGAGGCTTTTTGGGATTGGGGAAGGGGGGGCATACCGAAAGCTCCTGCTTTCACTTTATAGCCGTGCACGACAGAAGAGGCCCCCGAAGCGTCTCCCTCTCCCCTCTTTCAGCATGGCCCCTCCCTCCAACCTCTCTCTCCTCTCTTTCTCCATCTTCCTCTCTCCCTCTGCACGCCCCAAAGGGTTTTGTCAGATAGAATTAAATCAGTGTGGGTTGTGCGGCCCCCGCTCCCAACCTGTGTATGCGTGTGTGTGTGTGTGTGTAGTCTGGGCTGCCCTTACACAGAAATTTGCTCACAACCAAGGTTATGAAAAATAGAGGCCTCTCATGAGCCGTGGTAATTAACATTTAACAAAAGCTACAACTCCTGAAGCCTCGACCGAAGATGATGTCACCACATCACCCGGCGTTGGAGCAGCCGGGAATAAACAACTGATGGTGCCATCGGGAGACGCAATCAGCATCTAAGCAAGCGTGTTGCTTTAAGAAGGGTCAGCGTTAAGTAGACTGTACGTTGATGTGCAACGTGATTTTAGAGATGACTTTGCCAACGCTATATTGATTTAATTGTAACCAGGTAATACTTTGAGCGCGGAGTAAAATCAAAACCATTTATTATTTAACCACCATACTGTAACTCAGCAAAATTAGAAATCTTAAAAATGTGCCAATAGTCATTTATCTGATGCTCATTGGAGTCCTTTAACCTCATATATATTCTTAGCAAATGTTTCAGAAAGGTCAAATGAATGCATGTAGGACTTAAACAGAGATTTTAGCAGAAGCTTAAACAAAAATTTTGATTCACTTACAGTCACTCTTACATCAGCACCTAATATTTAATTTCTCTCTGTGATGGCATCAGTTTTAGCCTATGAGAGATTTGAAACCCATTAGATGCTTTGGGGTCAAGTGAGTTTACAAACAGATGTGCCAAAAGGGAATGGAGGGGAAAAGGAGATCTATGAATCACAATCTCTCCTAAACTTCCCTTTCTGGAACCATCGTAAGGTGATGACAAACAACTGAAGAGGGCCAGAAGTGTTTAAACCTGTCACCTAGCAATAATGTATCACAGAAAGCCCCCAAAATCTCTCAGACACACAGAAAAAGCTGCTGCGCTACGCATGACGGCCTCATGCCAATAGAATTAGTCCAATCCTGCTTCGCTTTGGAGGCTTGTGTGAGCATCGATCTGTCCAGCTCCAGAGCATTGCGGTAATCAATTTTTAGTCAAAGCCAACGGAAACAGTCTGTCTGGATAGATCTTTGGAACATAAAACCTGAGTGGCTTTTGATTGTGTTTGATGTTAGAAAGTCAAATTTAAGGCAATGAAAGACCTTAAGCATCAATTATCAGTTTTCTGCATGTATTGAACGTGGAATGACTGCTTTAATGATTTCTTATAAGCGATAACAACACAAGCTTTAACTTAGTATTTCTTAACAACTATCCCACTTTGAGCAAAATGTTCATGGAGCAGACAGAAAAAGTGATGTTGCCTCCTGTCAAAACAACAGAAAAGTGAAAAGTGACAGGCAAAAGGAAGTCCATGTGAAGACACCGACTGACTAACTGTGGCTGCAGGATGTTTGGGCTGATAAAATATCCCAGCTTAGCTAGACTTTCATGCATGAGTCAGAAGTGAATTCTGATGGACTTAGAGATCACAAATATTGGGGATTTCTATACATTTATGAACAGTGAGGAGAAAATCAGATTTTTCAGGACTGGCGCTGCCATTAATTGTGTAAATGTGATCTCTGGTCGATTGACTGGTGCATCTCTGATTAGCACAGTTACCCATGTATCTGCACACAACCACAAATCATTATATATGAACTGGAAACACTTCTTAGTTACTGTTAAGCCAGCCAACTTACAGACTCATTGCAAAATAAGTTAGGAAATCAGTTAGTTAGGTGTTATTTTAAGCAAACTGCAGCTTTCCACTGCTGCCACCGAGTCAGTTATTGCACACAATAGAGGCACCTGGCCTGAGCGGCGCCGGCTGGCAGCGTTACGTCGCCCTGTTTGTGGTCAGCTTCCAAGCAGAGGATTGTTGTTTGTGTTGCTTATTGTTTTTTTTTTGTTTTTTTGTGCTGACTAATGGCCCAGCGTTACGTAAGAAGAGCAGAGAGATTACTCTGAGCCCATGCAGGCCACGCAGTTAATCCTTCAACTCAGCCCTACTGACTGACTGAGGTACCACCAGAGTGCTGCTCTAACACACATTCAGGAATTCCTCCTAGCTGTCTCCACGTCTGACTCCAGCCCTCGCCTAGCGTGCCTTCCTGACCTTTTCCAAGACGGCGGCAAAAACGTGGCAACATGTGTGGCCTGGACATGAGTCCCACTGAGATGCTATCACGGCCCGTGTTTGCGTAGCAGCAGCTCGGGTTGATTTTATTACTCTGCGGCAGTCTTCTTAGGCTGCTACCCCCGCGACCCGACCCCGGATAAGCGGAAGAAGATGGATGGATGGATGGATGCGGCAGTCTAGGGGGTCTCCCTTTTTTTTTTTTTTTTTTTTCTACAGTCAGTTTTCTTCTCTTTGTTAAATCTTAATACACACAAAGCGCGGGCCATACTGCACACTTTGCTTTGCGTCTCTGCTTTATCTTCGCCGGGAGGGATTCCAGCCCGTACCGCTCCTAGACTCACAATCTTCCTTGAAGTCACAGAGTCCTCTGACAGCTCCTTCTGTTTTTGTCAGCTTTACTCATCCATAAAGGCAGCATGTCTCAAAGGGCACTGTGATATTCAATATTCACTTTTTTTTTTTTTTTTTTTTTTTTTTTACAGATTTAGATTGAAATAAAAACTGAGACAGGGTGGAGGGGATGTAGGGGGGCGACAACGCTTCGTGAGCTTGGAGACAAAGTAAAAGATGACGAGTGAGACAAACGTTGGTCCAAGGTCACAGAGTAAGCTCAAATATGCTTCAATAGTTAATTCGACTGTTCTCATTCAAATGTAGCAATTATATTACTGTCAATAAAACATCAGTTTACTCATAATGAGGAATCTGAATGGGAATCCCTGAGCCGCACCAGAAAATGCACAAAGAGAAAGGAAAGAAAGGAGAATGTGAGGGAGTGAATGAGTGAGATAAGAAATGAGGGTAAGTACGAGAGAGACTTAAGAGTTATATAATCACTCAATTGTGGTCATATGCATACTTCTGCTTGTGCAAGAACCGGGACCTCATGCAGAACAACAAGGGAGGGTGTCCTAAAGGCCTAATTTGTGTTTATCTACACGCACACCAGCGCACTCTGCATACACACACACACACACACCCCGACGCAAACTTTCACGTCCTCGGATTGCACTTCCACACCGCAGCCTTCCTGTGCAATGAATAACGCGAGAGCCTGCAATAGCTGCATCCAAAGTCCATGCTCGCAAACCACCTATTAGACTTTAGCTAACCCTGAAAGCTGATTAGTCTATATACTGAGGGAGAAACGGTGTGTGTGTGCATGTGTGTATGTAAAACACTCCAGCCTTTGTATTTTTACCTAACTGAGTGCAAAAATCTAAAAATGCTTCTGCATTGTTCAGTTTTTATCATTCTTCCATAGTTGTTTATGTGCTCCAGAAAATGGAGCACATAAACAATAATTTTATCCATTTTTTGTACCAAGAAAATCTTCATAGTGACTCTGAAGGTGTAAAATGGCAGATGAAGTTTGACTCTGTGCACACATTTTCTCCAAAGTGGCCACAGCAAATCCTCTGTAAAGGTGTTCCGCGGTAGCAGGCGAATAGCACACACCGTCTACAATAAGCCTATAATATGATTTAGCCTACTGTTGGCATCTTTTCTTAATGACAAAGATTAAACTGTTTTAGTGCTTTTAATCTCATTGAGGGGACTCTTATTTGGTCTTCCTTCCTTTCTCTCCCCTTCCCGGGCCGCGGCTCTTCAATCTTGTGCGCATGCGTGCGCGTGTGTGTTGGGGTGCGTGTGTGTGTGTGTGTGTGTGAGAGAGACTGTTGACATTAGGTCTGCCGTCATTCACAAAGAGAATGCAATTAGGAAGCGCAGACCGCTGCTGCCTTCGCTGCTCTCTCAGATTTAACGTTCAGAAGACGTTCTATTAAATCCTCCCAGCGGAGGCCAGGAGAGCCGGTGAAGAGAGGAACGGGCCGGGTCGAGGCCGAGCCGAGCCGAGCCGAGCCGTTTGATAATCTTTGTGATCAATTTGCCTCTGTGAGCGATGCCCCTGGGGGCCACTTTGGGGAGAACCTTGTTAGGCTGAGTTAAATTGTTGCCCGAGGCGAGCTATTAGCGACCATCCCTGCGAGAGGGCGCACACGCACACACACATGCACGCCGTCGCACATGTGTGCGCTCACACACCCACTCGCTTTAACAGCCGCTATAAAACACACATGCATTAAAGTCAATTAAAAACAAACGTAAAGCTAATTGAGAACTCAACCAGATCTCTATTTAATCAAGAGATTTTTTTTGTGCTTTCTCTGTGCTTGAAAGGTTATGAAATGCTTGAAGCAACGCTTATAGAAGAAGCACCAATCAAGTGGTTCGATCAATTGAAATGCTGAAAAAACAGATTTTTTTTTTCTCTATTTATTACATGCATCAATACCAAGAGCTTCCATCCTTTTCCCAGTGCAACCTAACTGAATACATTTTTATGCACATTTATTTAGCTTAACACATTTTAAATAAAGGTCATTATGATATGATTCAATATATAAACCTTTTAATTTTTTTCTTCAATATTCAAATCTACCACATACTTCCAGGATCCCAGATCATATATATTGATTTGCTTTGTGTGTTACGATACTGTGAAGAACAAAATCTGCCTCTGCAGGTGAAAAAAAGATCACCAATCAGTATCAGCTAGAAAAACTCAGTCAGTAAATCTTTTTAAAAAATCCTTACCTGCAGATTACTCAGTGTAATAATCATTAAAAAAAAGAATAAAATACCCTAAACCAAAACAAAAGTTCTGCCAAAGGCGAGAACTAGGCTTTGGGACATAAGTTGCAGGAACGTAACTCTGCACACACAACTTAAGAAAATACAGCTTAGCACAATTTAGACAAAAGAATAATAATAGGTAGCTTAAGGAAACATGTTTTCCTTTTAAAAGAAGAGAAATGTAGGTGTTAAATGGCAGAATGTGTGAAAGCTCGATAGGATGATTCAGTTTAACGACTAAAAACCATGACTAAGTGCTGAACTTTTATTTCTTCTGGCAAGTTTTGCCTCTCTGTACCTTACATAAAAGCCTTTCAGAAACATGAATACGCGGACACATCATGCAGTCAATTTTGGAAAGAAAGTGGCCAGTTTTCATTTTACTTTGTTAGCCGTTCCCACTGTGTGCAGCTCTCTTTATTAATGCTTTAAAGTCCATTCAGTCTGATTTATGCCAATGTTCCCGTCTCCTGGTTTTGTTTGAGTGATCGCTGACCCTACAAAGAAAAAAAAGACAATTTTCCCCATTCTTACATAAGACCTGAGTTTTTGTCACCCTCTTCTTGTTTTTCTATTTTCCCTCTGTACCCTGGAACAACCACTTTTCCTCTCCCTTCCCCCTCAAAGACCCACACACTCACACTGTCATCTGCAATTAGGCTCAACAGGGACACCATAGTAAGAGGGGTGCAAGGCTGAGGGAGGACATCCATCGCCAACAGATTATTTTTGACACTTTCTCAATCAGTGTTATTTTTTTTCTGTATTCTGTTAAGCGCTGACTGAATTCAACCATCCAAAGCATGAACAGTGTTTCAACGGCCCTGTATGCGCACACGGCTGTTAACGTGAAGGTAAATGAATAGCTACTGTGTGTAATACAGGAGACAGGGAAGGTTTGCAGCCATCTGCGTGCATTTTTAGATCGTGTCCGATTCTGCAGCCGACTTCGGAACGGTAACGACCAGATGCAGGACTCCCACACTTGTGAATGCTCCTTCCACACTGTTGAACTCACTTGGTCCTTCAGGAAAGGTCAGGGGCCATCAGGGTCCTACAGGTCACCTAGGGGATTGGACCGTGAGACTGCGTGTGTGTACGGGCGTGCGCATGCATGTGTGTGTGTACAGTGGCCTTGAGAGACAAATCTGAGGCGGCAGATGGGCTGACTGTGTATACATGCATGCATGCGGGAGTGTGTGTGTCAAAGCAGGGGTTGAGTTAACCCTGTGGATTTTTTCCCACGCCTCTGTCTTCTCTTATCTGTGCGAGGACACATGCTGCACTGGGATGTAGACGATGTATGTGTGCATGTGTGCTAGAGGTTAGATGGGGGAGGGCAAGTTTGAGAAACATACTGTAAAGTCTGCTGCTTTCTTTTTTTGTTTGAAAGTGGTTTGGAGTGATGAATGCATTTGAGCATGTCTGAATGTTCGCCTCAGTCTGCCTGAACATGTCTCCGTGAGTGTGTGTGCGTGGCGTGTGCGGGTGTGTGTGTGAGAGAGAGAATCGATGCTCTGGATCACAGCCAGTGGCCCCCTTCTGTTCCCTCTCTATGGCGTCCAATCACACCGTGGCACAATATTCTCTGTGCAAACTGCAGCTGATCCCAGACCTGCTATCTGAGCAATTACCCAGAGTGCTTTGGGGCTGCACGGCAAGCTGGACAAGCTCATGCCCTCTGACATACAGCATAGGCGTGAGTGTTGGGGGTGAGAAGGTGAGAGTGAATCTGGTGTATATCTGTGTGAGAGGAAGAGAAAGGGTTAAGGTGATGGTTGGGGTTGGTGTGTGTGTGTGCGTGCGTGTGCGTGTGTGTGTCCATATAGCAACAGTGTGACTGTCTACATTAAAAGATGGATGCCGACTTGGTTGCAATGGGGGGAGGGGAAATTGGCCCACTGGATGGAATTATGATTATTACTATAATACACTGCACAGCAGACTCTACAGGGTAGGAATGTGTAAACATGTAGACAAATAATAGGGAGGTTTAGGTCAGTATGTCAGCACTTTGTTACTAATCAGCACAGGCCGTGGTCTAAACAACTCAGCTGGCCCCGTTGCCAGTTTGTACTTAAATGTTCCCACTTAATTTTTTCCTTCTTCCATTTCAAACCCCAAAGCAAATCGATTTACACAAACTCGAACTGTCGCATCAGTTTATGTTGGTACAACACTTCTTGGAATAAATACCAGTTGTTTTGCTCCAGATCTACTTTTAGAACCAGATGTCTTGTGAAATAAGACAGCTTCTGACCCTGGATCAAATTTAAAAAACCTTTCAGAAACAATCAGCTGGTAGAGATGATGATTTATTGGGATTGTTTTGTCATAAAACTTATTCTTATAATGAGTGGCTTATAAAAAATTAATTGATAGAAAATTGTCGATTGTCAGACGGTATGAAATGTCCACCTTAGACGTGAATTAACAGTTTGTCTGCATGAAGCCAGTACATGTAAACTGCTGTAAAATTACTATATAAATTGGCAAAGGAGCTGAATGACTAGCACCTAATCTTAAACTCATCTCCGATCATTGATTTACAAAAAATGTCAGAAAACATCTATATTCAACCACCAGTTGGGTTTTCAGTTAACCAGTTAGATATTTGCTTTAACAATAATAAAAAAGTTTTTCTCTTGTTTGCAAACCATCAAAAGAAATCCTAATTCTCTGAGTAAAATGGGTGCCGAATATGTTTTTCCCTTTTCCATTTAGTACTTTTGTAATTTTTGTCGTTATGTATAAGAAACCACCTCCCACCGAATATTTTACCCTGACAATCATTTCTTACCAATTATTCTTTCATAGTGTGTTTGTTATTCACTGCAAGAAAATATGATATTATGCGGTTTTGGTCATTTTGCATCCAACATTTTTGGCCAAAAGTATACTTTTGGTCTTTCAAGTGGTTTGAAAGACCAAAATTACAAAGCGGTAAAGTGGTTGCGTGACCAACATCTGGTCAAGCACGCTAAATAAATCACAGTTTTCAATTGCTTTAACAAAGTGCTGGTAATTTTCTTCCCATTTTGTACTTTGGTAGATTTGGCATACAAACAACCAAAATACTCAATTCTTGTGTTATCTGTATTTTTACAATTCTTCTCATCATCCGCTGTAGAGGATTGCAGGTTTTGATTTGATCTGGGGTAATCTGAGGTATATTTAAGCTGACCGGTCAAATCAGGGATTAGAACAGCAATCAGTGGAAACAGGGTGTAATTTCCTTCAGAAAATATAGTTGTATTATGCGTGAGACTAAGCACTTAAATGATGAAGTAATTTACTAAGTAAAGAAAAATAAACTGATGCAGTATGGTTTTACCAGGTGCATGAAGTCGAAGTAGAAAGGACATAATGGTAATGTGGGACAAAAAGGGCTAACGATTGGTTAAAACACCAGTATAAACCTTGGTGGTTTATACTGAACCACCTAAATAACAAGCAAGATGGGACAAACATGACACTTTATGAATCAGGTTTTCTAAAAAAAAAAAAAAACATTGCAGAAAAACATGCCTTAACCACTTCAGTCCCATCCGAAAACATTAGTGGCACTTTAAAGGTTGGCATCTGTGGCACAGAAGTGGATGTGCAGAATGAAAATATCCATTTCTTTAAGGTAAGCCGAGAGTCGGCCACTCTCCTCGCAAAGTTCTCGATGTTTCAGACAGGCAGCAAAGGAAAATAAGAGTAAAACAGCACACAGCAGACCAAATGCAGCTTTTCATTGATTTTAATAGGACAGTATGATGTGGAAACATGACAGGAGACACAGGGGAGATAACCCAAGCAAGCACTGCTGTAAGCTATTCCCAGCAGTGTGCATTAACCCACTCGGCAATCGCGCCACCAGAACTTTTCTCCATGTTTTTCATCATCGCCTGCGAGACAGAGGGGGAGAGAAAGAGCTTGTTTCTCTCTCTAAGCTCAGTGAGATAAGACTGAAACAAGGTTTTCCCTGAGAGATGGAAATAGATCACATAACAGAGAAACTGAAATGATTTCCCAGTCACACAGCCACTTATAGCGAGGCGGAAGACTCAGACACCAGTGAAGAAGTCAAACAGACTCAAGTGAAGGGGATGATCGCATAATTCAACGGCATATAGGCATCCAAGATCAGTGCTGGAGCTGTTCGGATTTAACAAGGAGGTGGTGGGGGGTAAAACGCCGATCTCCTTCATTTTCCCCAAAGATATCTAGTTAGCTGGGAAGCAGCAATACATATTTTTTAATGAAGAGCTACCACCCACATTCACCTTATCAAATCAGCCCTCGAGACTACAGCGGGAGTTGTGTTTGTATTTCTGAAGAGGCTGGCACTGGCAGAAGTTAAGGCAGAAAGTGATTTCAACTGTTCTATAAACTGCAGCACTAAAAACGTAAAAAAAAAAATAAAAAATAAAAAACCTCTACTGCGCTCCCTGGTATTATTGCTGCATGACTCTGTGTTTTGCTTTGGGTATGGCTCTGCTGTAGCTTCCTGCAGGCGCTGTGAATGAAACATGCATGTCCAGTCTGGCCCTTTGGCAACACCGACAGCACACTGAAAGCAAACATGTACAGCAACATCTAGTGGCCTCTCTCTGCTGTTGCACTGTCCGAACAGAAAGGGACGGCGTCCTTTCAAATCTCCCAGGAGTTGTACGACGCAGCGTGCATGAACACTTGCACGCTTCGGAGTGAAGAATCGCAAAGACATTAGTGCGAGGCAGCTGCCGTTTCGTGTGGCGTGATGTAGATAATTAGGACTCTATTTAGAGAAAGGGCCAGCCTTGGAAATACACAGGAGATCCTTACTTCATTAAAAATCAATTATCACAACACACGTGCCAGCTCAATACAGCTCTCATGGCCGCAGTCTGCTACACACACACACACACACGCACCCACACACACATGCACACACATGCGTATGCAAATGTGCTTATGGGCAACTCTAGCACTACTATCTTTGTCTTCTTTGGAAAATTCACCTCTAGTAGGTTCTCTCTCAAGAGATTGTGTGGCGCGCCTGATCCTCCTCTTAGCTAAGATATCGCCTGCGCTGCAGTCCTGCTCTTACATAATAACCTCAGGATAACACTCACTGTGGATGCCGTCAGTCACTCTGCTCTGACTGGGTCGGCTTAGGTCAGAAAGAAGTCCCCTCCCACCCCTGATAAAAGACATGCAGCCTGAGGGAAAGCAGAGTGGAGTGGAGCCTTTCCCGCTCGTGTTTTCCTTGCAAAGGGAATGCCTGTCAAGGATGGCTCGTGGAATATCTGAATTATTCTCCTTTCAGATCAGTTTTCTGCTGCAGCCTTGAAGCTCCGGGTTTGCCTCTGTAATGTAGAATCATGTCTCACGTAAAGCATTGTCGGTGACTTCCTTTTACGCATAACAAATGGCGCGTCTCGATTCTGTCACACGTATAAAACGCCGCTGAAGTTCAAACTGCGTCGATGCAGAAGTGGGAGTATTTTCCATGAAGCATTTACAAAGCCTCAGCTGCTCGGATATGGCCGACAGACGATCACTGATGACATGTTGCGTTGACTTCACATGCGGATGACATCACTTCCTCTAAGAGTGTGACGGTTTAGCACATCATTGCTTCGACATCCAGACGAGTACGACGAGTGGGTGGTCACCCTGGCAACAGCGATGCTGTCATGACTGTCTCTATGTATCCCACCTGACAGTTGCCACTGGCTATAAGCGTAAAACACACACACGCGCGCGCACGCATGCTCCACAATGCTACACTCCCACACAAGCAATCAAATACAGTTTGTCAAACACACACCCGCACACACAAGGACCCATTCATTACTATTCCTGGCGTCATTTTTAGAAGTCAAATGCTCAGAAATGTCTCCGAAACGTGTACTTACACAATGCACAAGCCCACACGCCCAACCTCGTTTGGGTCTCATTATGTGACACAAAGAAGAGAATAATCTCCCGAAACATGGTGAAGATGGGATGTAAATGCAAAGAGCTTGTTTCGACAGCTATCATTAACTGTGTATGACTTCATACTCACACAGCTGTGAGTATAAAGTAAACACAAACTGCTTGAAGACCTTCACTTAGCTGCAGAGGCACATGATAACCAATAAGTTTGAGCCAAATAACCAAAACTAAGAGAAGCAATACAGAGTGAGATAAGTGACAAAGACTGATAAAACAAATATAAACCAACTTACTTTATTATAGCTATTGACCATGGGTTCAAGGTATAGCAAGGTTTTGAAAATCCAGTTTCCAATCCACAATCATTTTCCTTTATATCACACTAATGGACATAATCGCTGTTCAGTTTCTTGTTTACCCATCAGATTAATTAGAGTGTTTGGAAATGTTGTTAATTATATATTTTAGCTTTAGTCTATGTATCAAAATTATTTAAAAAAATGGTAAAAATACCATTATTGGAAGGGTATAATGTACATTGTACATATAATGTAAATATTATATTTGCAATACAAGGATTAGTTCTTGATTTTCTGCTGTAAAATAAGCAAAAATAGATCATGTTGGTGCATTTCATTTCAAAGTTTTGTATTAAAACCTTGAAACTGTGGCACTTTTTGCAATGGTTGTCACAGAAATGGGCGATCTTTTGCCCATGCTCACTACATTACTGTTCCGTCTTCTGATTGCTGCTCATGTTTGGTCTGTTGACATCATCCGTTTCTCGGGTGGAACTGACCTGTTTTGCGGCCTATAAATAGTGCGTCATAGACCCACGTTCATTGACAGCTCTGTTTGGACTCTGTGTGCTGTCCAAGTCCAGCACTCCACTGTGACCCAGTTTGCAGCCGGATGGCCGAGAACTGGTGGAAATGGGTCACATCATGGTCCGCACCAAAACTCAAGAACATGAGCTCTTTTTTTTTTACTTTAGGTACTGAAGACCTTTATTTAACAAATAATATTTTGATATTGAATATGCAATGAACATGTGATGAGGCTAATTAGATACAGTTTAACCCAAAATTATTCATAGATTTGGGTTTAAAGTAATCTTTTAGTTTTACCAACACGTTTCTACTGGCTGAACATAATTTTATTGGCTTACTTGGCCTGGTCTGAACTCTGACTTGAATTTGAGAGAGAATTTGTAGATAGATCTAAAGATTAGGGTGATGACAAAGAGGCCTTCCAACCCCAAAGATAAATCACCTCAACATCAGTAAAAACCAGTAAAAAGCTGCTCACCAATAGTGTATTATTTCCTCCCTGTAATGCCAAAAAAGAGTTTTTCCACTTGTAGAAATTATTTTCACCATTAAATCTTTTATTAAAATGTACATTAAAAAAAAGAAGACATTTTTCTCATTTCGAATTAGAAACAAACTTATTTGCAGATAGAAAATAATTAGAAACCTAAATCTGCCAGGAGGTTGAATCATTTTGATTGTAACATTTTATGCCTTTTAATGACCAGAAGGAGACAAAAGGGAGTGAATGAGAGGAAAATGAAAAGGATAAGCTATTAAACTGACTAGCAAGCAATTTGGTCATCACCCTAATCTTTCACTTGGTCCTTATTTTAGTAAATATAGAAATCTAGAAGTATATATAGAGGTAAATGTAAAAGTGTCTTACTCCAAATAAACCATCAGTAAGATGAATTATCTGCCAGAGGAAAACCTGAGACTGAACTTGGTTTTAAATGTTCTAAAAAATATATGATTTGAATCTAATTTTCTAATAACCCACCATCATAATGAACTGAAAAACAGAAAACCGTGAACCTGCTTTTGCTTCTCATTTTGTTTGTTATTGGATGTACATCTCTGTCATTAGAGTTTATAGATAGCAGCGATCGGCTGTACCTGCTCAGTCGCTAAACAGACAGAAATGACTCCATTGATCCTCATAAGTCATTATCCAATTATGCATACTGCAGACTCATTCTACCACAGACACTCACACATACACACCTGTGCTCTCTTTGTATAGAAATACAACTATTCTTATGCATGCATAGCATATTTATAACTAACATATGTATGAAAATGCACCTTTGGACATATTAAACATGTATATAAAAATACACAAGCAATGCAATAGAAAGTATTGCATGTGCATCAATGAGCTAATAGTTAAAACTACTTGCAGGAAGGATGCATGGATTCACCACATCTGCTTGTGAACCTCTCAGGAATTTCCTAAATTCATGCAGGACTTTCCCACAGGTAGAACTGTGCAAGGAGATTAACACGTGAACGGCTGTTTCAGCTGAGGGTAAGGCAGCACTCAGCAGAGGAGGGAACCAGCTCATAAGGAAACAATTTAGGATTAGTTAGGCTGTCTAATCTCTTTATAGAGACTGTGCCGTCTCAGCAGCATACCTGCCTACCTCCACATCCATACACAGCCATCATTTTATGGAGAGAGGTGTTGCAATTCGTTCGCATAACATGGCTGGCCGCACTCAGAGACAGAAACAACAGGTGTTTCTCTGAGCCGAAGTAGTTTCTGTGTTTCTATTCTGTGCCTTTTGCTTGGGAGTGCACATGGAGCTGCCTCTTCACAGTGAGTAAGATGACGTAGTTTGACAAGTGCATCTGCAGAATAGGAGTTGTGAGAGAGAACAGAAAAGATGAACATGAAGAGAAAGTGTGGCACTTCAATGATGTAACAAGTTTTCTCATTATGGGACAAGACTTTTAACCTGCGGGGGTCTCTGTGTACTTCAGTCCAAACACAAAGAATCCACACACAGTCGAGTCATGTCCTGTTGTGCGTGGATGTTTGTGTGTGCACGTTTAGTGTGCACTTATGCAGCTATAAGTGCCTCAGTTAGCAGAAAGCCCCTGCAAAGACATAAATGCCCATATGTCACCGTGCCCTTGTGAATTAGAAGCCACACATGAATAGCATCCAGGGACACATTGTGAGCTCAATCAGTTACTGGTGGCAACTTTAAATTAGACCCCCAGCAGGGCTGCTGGACTGAACAAGGTGGAGTTCAGGGGAGCAAAAGTCTGTGTTGAGTCCTGGATGTAATTTCTAATCCAAATCTTTTCTGTCTTCTCGCTATTTTTTTCCCTCCGCAGCCCAAATCGAAGTTATACCATGCAAAATCTGCGGAGACAAATCGTCCGGTATCCACTATGGAGTCATTACATGTGAAGGCTGTAAGGTAAGATCTAGTATCTGAGGAGGGGAAAGGAATTGCATACTAAATCATATGGCGCATGTGCTCTACAGGTATCCGAGTGTTGATTTCTTTTTGTTCTTGTTGACTTGTAATCAGGGTTTCTTCAGACGGAGTCAGCAGAATAACGCCTCCTACTCCTGCCCCCGCCAGAGAAACTGCCTCATCGACAGGACCAACCGCAACCGCTGCCAACACTGCCGTCTACAGAAATGTCTCGCCCTAGGAATGTCCAGAGATGGTGAGACCCTGTTTGTCTCCATTATTATATTTGACGGCATTTTTTTAAAGTCTACAAGTAACCATTATTTGAGTAGTAGTTTATTCTGTTGATTGTTTTGAAGATTAATCAGACAAAGAAAATTGGCACATTCTACAGATTTTTTTGTTTGACCACTTAAATCTTTTTACACGTTAGAAATACATTAAAATATGCAAATAAACAACTAATTCAACTCTTTTTCTAAATAAGAAAATAAAGATTTTAGTGGTTAAAATGCAATAACAGCATTCCTTTAGTGAACTTGAACTAGGTGAAGGTAAAACTAGGCAATTTGAGAGTTTTTGTCAAAATATATTTACAGACAAAGGTGTTTTAATCTTAAATGCAAAATCTGTATTTATAATACATTGTGCAGTTTTGGCTTAATTATTGCTCTGACTATGATTTTTCAGCAAAATGTTTTTTTTTTTAGTCTGTCAGTAAACGATTAGTCAATTACTAAATTGGTTGACTTTAATTTCAATAATCAATTCATCACGATTAATCGTTTCAGCTCTAATTGTCTTACAACCCTTTATTGAGCCCGGTTTAGTAGCATTTTTGCCACCTTAGCTTCTACTTTCTGCCCCTACAGCGGTGAAGTTTGGTCGCATGTCCAAAAAGCAACGAGACAGCCTGTACGCAGAAGTCCAGAAGCACCAGGCCCGGCTGCAGGAGCAGCGGCAACAGCAAACCGGAGAAGCTGAAGCTCTGGCTCGTGTTTATTCCTCCAGCCTAACCAATGGACTGTCCACCCTCAATCATGAAATTGGGGGCACGTATGCCAATGGTCACGTCATAGAGCTGCCCAAAGGTGGCCACGTCAACGGCGGAGGAGTCCCAGGCGGCTACTACGGCATGGACTCCACCCAGCCGTCTCCAGACCAGTCAGGCTTGGACATGTCGGGCATGAAGCACATTAAGCAGGAGCCCGTTTACGACCTGACGCCCGTGCCAAACCTGTTCAGCTATGGAGGCTACCAGGACAGCCAGTTTGGACCACATAATGTCAGCATGGGAGAGCTTGGTAAGGAATGAAAATTTGCTCTACGGGAGCTAAAGATACAGTAGGAATGGTTTAATGCTCAAAATAAAAATAAAAAAACTGCTATGATCTTCCTCATAGGAAATTAATCATTACCCTCAAAGTAAGTCTGGAAGAAAGTGTGAGTCAGTTTTCTAATCCGAAAGCACAACAGGAGATCGGGCTGGCTTATGTGGCTAGCTGACAATGTGTCATATTACTGTGAGAATA
Organism: Girardinus metallicus; assembly: GCA_903067095.1. Classification (NCBI taxonomy): domain Eukaryota; kingdom Metazoa; phylum Chordata; class Actinopteri; order Cyprinodontiformes; family Poeciliidae; genus Girardinus; species Girardinus metallicus. Next base: position 31,048 of record CAEGAE010002730.1, read on the forward strand.
CCTCTGGCCGATTGCGTATACTTAGTCAAAATTAAGCACTTCACACCCAAATGAAAAAACTGTGGAATTATGCACAAGAAATACTTGAGCCTCTTCCTCTAAACTGCCTAACTCCAGCTGCAGTACTGCATGTAAAGAAATGCAGGTTCCTACAACAATTCAACTGTAAACAAAAAATATTTAAGTACACTAGAGTGGTGCATGCAAAAGATTAAATGACTAATGCTCTCTTCCAGACCGGATCGCTCAGAATATCATCAAGTCGCACCTGGAAACATGTCAGTACACAACAGAGGAGCTACAGCAACTAGCCTGGCAGACACATTCCTATGAGGAGGTCAAGATGTACCAGAGCAAGGTGAGCTTTCAGGACATGTTGCCTTTTTTTTTTCAGTTCTCTTCTAAAAAACATGATGAATCAACATTTGCTGATTCTGTGTCAACGACTAAAACAAAATGTAGCTTTCAATAACTTATTGACATGAATGTAACTATGTCAGCATAAAGCTCACGTACCTAAACTGGATTTGGGTGCTTGCAGCCACGGGACGTGCTGTGGCAGCAGTGTGCCATCCAGATCACTCATGCCATCCAGTATGTGGTCGAGTTCGCCAAGCGCATCTCAGGGTTCATGGAGCTGTGCCAGAACGACCAGATCCTGCTCCTCAAGTCAGGTGAGCTGGAGGACCAGGTGTTGCTACGTTAGCTGAGTTTCTGCTCATTATAAAGCTATTTTGCTCATGAGAATTTTGTTTCTGATTTGCACAGATGGAGCTCAAATTTGAAATCAAGTCAGTTTCTGAACCACATTTAGAAATGAGTCCGCGTTAAGTCTATATGTAACCCAGATTTAGATGCAATTATTTGTTTTTTGGCCCTTAGAGGTTTACTTATGTATCACATTTAATTACATAGAAAATCCAATGGATACCTAATATGCTCTATAAGTCACTGAATTACAAAAAAGCATAAACATAATAACATAATTTTTTGTGTAGGTATTTTTATTAAGGCAACATCACCCTGTTTGTGAGAGAAGGATCTCTGAAAAATATTTATTTTACAACTATTTCAAAGGCCGGATGGCTACATGCCTAGGTGTTACCAAAACAAAGAATGTAAATGCTTATACCTTCAATCTGTGGTTTCTAAGAGGATGGCAACATTTCTAAATCCTGCATACTCTACGACAAAGAGGTTGAAAGCTTCAGCTTTGCTGTTATCTCCTGAAAGTCTCTTTCTCTCTCGTGGCCTGAATTAACCCAAAATATATTTCAGCATGTCTTATGAAACATAGTTTCCTTTTAAACAGCTTCCTACATCTTCTGTGCTTTTACTGACTCCATTAGAAATATATGTGTTTTTTTTTAGTTTCCGACTGGCTGATCAATGGTCAGAGCTTATCTAGCTGAAAAAAGATCATTTCTGTTTGCACTTCTGAAAAACAATCTCTGTTGATCATCACGTTTTTCCAATGTCTGAATTATTCTTTCAGGTTGTTTGGAGGTGGTCTTAGTGCGAATGTGTAGAGCCTTCAACCCTCTTAACAACACTGTGCTCTTTGAGGGGAAGTACGGAGGAATGCAGATGTTTAAATCTCTAGGTACCACATTTATTTTTATGCATTATTTTTCTTCAGTAATTGACCAAGCAGAGCAAAGGTCATAATATTGCTGCTCATCTGATCTTCTCTGTGTCCTGAAGGTTGTGACGACTTAGTGAGCGCAGTGTTCGACTTTGCCAAGAGTTTGTGTTCACTGCAGCTAACGGAGGAGGAGATTGCGCTTTTCTCAGCGGCTGTACTGATTTCCACAGGTCAGTGTTCATCCACAGCTTTGACAATAGTTTATCCAGCATATTTAAAAAGAAGCAAAACAAGATTATTACCCTGTTGATGCTCATCTGTAGGCACGGGCCACTGTCAAGGTAAACCGAGGTTTTACAAAAGTCAAAACCTTAGTTTCAAAACTAAAGCTAAACTGATGAAGTGTTGCCCATCTCTCCTGTTAGGGCAATGCAGTTTTAATTGGAGAAATTCAGTTTATTCAGTTCTGCCATTGTGAAGAGTGGTAGACTACCCCTGTAAGTGTGCATCTGCTCTATACTTTTTCCACTGAGTGAATCGGTCAATCATTTGTTCGCAGATCGGCCGTGGCTGATGGAGCCTCGAAAAGTCCAGAAGCTCCAGGAGAAGATCTACTTTGCTCTGCAGCACATTATGCAGAAGAACCACATGGACGAAGATGCACTAGCCAAGGTGGGCTGAAGAATTTATCAAACATATTTTACACAACAATTTGAACTCCGACAATAGGTTGTCTGGTGTCAGGGACAGTTGGAGCAATGTAAGTATCTTGTTCTTGATCATCTCTTCTCATTTGGCAGCTGATCAGCCGGATCCCAACACTGTCCGCCCTGTGTACACTCCACACCGAGGAGCTTCAGGCATTCCAGCAACTCCACCCAGAAACAGTGAACGTCCTCTTCCCTCCTCTCTACAAGGAACTGTTTAACCCCGACCCGAACTCTGCCATGGCCATGCCTAAGTGACGGCCTGCGGTCCGAATACGATGAACAGCTGTCGAAAGAGGACCAAGAAATTATGTCAGCTTCGTCTGACGAGATACTGGCGGAGGTGTCAACCGCATCATTCTGGCAACCACAGATTTCTAAGCTCCCCCAGGCTCGTCTCAGGCTGGAGGGTGAGGATTCGTCTACTAGAAACTTAAAAAGAGTTAACGCCAACAACACTAGGAATGTCCTGCACTTATCCCATTCTGTTCACCGATACAGTCTGAAGAATGTATATACAAGTGAAGCGCGCCCCGAGCCACAACCTCAGAGGGGCTTCCACGTGTCTCCTGAACTGAACTGACTAGAAATGTACAGACTTTCAAGACAACTAGAAACAATTTTAAGCTGTCAATTTTTATATTTTTTTTTTTAAAAAGGTGGGTAAATTCAATTGATTTAGTCTTGAAAAAAATTTTTTTTTCTTTTTTTTTTTCCCCCAATGAAAACATTACTAATTTGGAGAAGCTGGCTGGGGGAGGGAACTGTGGATTTAGAGAAGCTATTGTAGATATTCTTCTAGTTGAGAGCGGATTCCAGTATTATTTCTTGTTCTGTTAAAATAAGTTAGTCCTAATTTAAATATACAGCAGTCCAGAGAGGCTGACGATACCGTGTCTATGTGTTTTATTTTATTTGATAGATTCTTGTGTACAGAATTTGTAAAGTTGAGACTTGTAAAAGAAAACTGGGCAAAAACTGGGGGCCAATTTTGGGTTTGTGGATATGCAGAAGCCTTGTCTGGATTTTGTTCATATGTATAGAAGGTGTTGCTGTCCTTCTGATCAAAAGTTATTGAAATGTAAAGAGAGAATATGAAGGATTTAAACAGAAAATAATGGCTACTACTTTTCAAGGTGAAGATATATACATAAATGTTCTATTTTGCAAGGAAAAGAATCTGGCAGATTTGCCGTCCTATCAGTTGTTTATTTCACGCTGCAATAATTATGTCCAATTCTAGGTAGATTGCTGTGGAACAATCAATCAGAATGAACCAATCAGAAACCAGGACCTCATATTGAAGCTCACACCATCTCCTAACTTAGCCTGCTATTAAATACGCCTGTCAGGACTTTCTCAGTAGGTTTTGGAAGTTATGAATAGATACAAGTCAAAGACATGTCATACATGTACTGATGATCCTTTAAAATGTGAAAAAAATCCACACAAACTTGAATTGAAAACACTTTTTGATCACTGAAATCTAGATGGGTGCTGTACGCCCTCACCGTCCAATTTGCACAATCCAGCCCACGGATATCAGTGGGCTGCGAATATGTAGGACCCTTTTCTCTAGAAAGCAATAACTTTCACACAGCATGTCAGGTCTTACTTCACTCCTTTCCCTTGTCTCGCACCCCCCCTCTTCTGTCAACTGTTCAAGAACAGGGTGACAACTTTAATAACTAAGGATGCAATATGTCGTTTGCTCTTGATCTCCAATTATGTCTCAGAATCATCTTGGTACGCAATCCCCTGCTAACTCTGCTGTGTTTTCAGTGTAACAAAATCTCATCATTACAATGTGAACAAATGCAGCCGTCAATGATCTCAACACCACATGTAGCTGAGCTTTAACGTTGGCCACTTTTGTAGAAAGTTGTGTTAGACAATCACATTTTTTTCCTCAACTGAGTCATTCCAATAACTGTTAGCACTTAAACACTGTACCTTTTTTTATTATTATGTAGTGTTTGGACACTGTAAAATCTCTCTGGGCTTGAGTTAGCCTTTATCCTTGTGAAGGAACAAACTGAAAAGTCAATACTACATGTATAAGCAGAAGGGCATCTCATGAGCCATTGACCAAAATGATTCCCCCTTTACAGTGAGGGTTTACCCAACGTTGGGGTGGGAAATCATAGAACTGTTGTGATAAATCAAATATAGTAAAAATGATACCATATTTATGACATAAATTCTTCCCCTTTCAACTGTTAGTTGGGGTCTTATCAGTTTTTAACTTGTGGGTTGAAAAAAATAAAATAAAATAAAATAAAACTTTGGGAAGCACATCTCTAAACACTTAATATTAAATTTAATGCTCACCTCCTTAATATATAACAAACAAAATGACAATCTAGCTCAACTGTTTTCTCTTTGTACCTCATATTTTAATGCCATGATTAGTGGGCTGTGATCTAGTGCTATGAAGCACTCTAAATGGATTTCTCATGCTTGAAAATGTTTTTTGTTTTATTTGCACAGTCGCCAAATCCTCCAGCGGATATAACCAGGGACACAGTTAGACTTGTAATCCATCAGTTCAGCATCAGTGACACCGGGAATCATTGCATTGAAATCATTCTGTGCATTTGTTTCCAATATAGCAGGGGGAAAAAAAACAGAGGAACATGGGTCATTCAGCAATCCGTTCCACCATTAGTGGCATTTTTCTGTTAAAGCGCAGCGGCTTTCATTGCACCCCACCCACAGATCAGAGGCCAGTCACTCTTAAAGACAATCACTTCGTAAAGGCTCGATGCACTACACAGCATCTCTCAGGGAGCAGCTCTTTTTCTCACTTTGCATTAAAAGAGGGTTTAATATTTTTGGAAATTTACTGAAATAAATAAATAAAACTTTAAAAGAAGAACTTTTTAGGATTTTCAAAAAATCTGCCCAGACAAGGCTTTGATAGACGTGTGTCTATATTTGTATGTTTGTGCGTATGTGTGTAGAGGATGAATTCACTGTCAGTGTTTTGTAGAGAGCCAGAGTTCATGATGAGCGATTTTTACACCATAAATGGGGGTGAGGATGGAGAAAAAAGTAAAAACAAAAACATAGAACATGTCACTGTGCTCTTGTCATTGAGCTGTAAGCTCTTGCTTGCTGGTCTTAGGACAGTGGGTGAAGTCCATTGGTGGGACAGCGATCCTGGGACAGTGAATTCCAACTCTAAAGTTTTTGTGTCTCGTTTTTTTTTTTTTTTTCTTTCGTTTTGTTTTCTCTCGTTAGACTGTGAATCAAAGGGGTGGAACGGGGAGCCTTGAGGCGGGGTGGGAGGGACGGTGATGCGTTGGCAAGAACAAGTGGTAACCAACACTGTAAGTAAGATACTGTAGCAATAAGAACTGGAGGCATTTACTACTGTCATGTTTGCATTGTAAGATTATTTTTATGTTATTACTATTTACTATTATTATTGTTCTTATTATGACTACTATTCTTCTATTACTATTAGCCTATTGTTGTTCTGTTCTATTTGCATGACGTTTCATTGCAATGAAATATTCGGGGCTTATTTGTGTTTCCTCCTCTCTTGATGACGTGAGGGAGATATTTGAAACGGTGGGTTAAGGGTTTAGGGCAAATTTCACACCACTCTATTAGTCAGTTCAAAACAAGTTTTTCACATGCTGAATTATCTTTTTTTTTTTTTTTTTTTTTTTTTAAATAAAATGTCTAATTTATATGGAAACAATTTGAAATTTGTCATTGGAAATGAAATGTTTTTCCCACCCTCTGAATGTGTGGATTACTACAAATCAGTAAGTTAATGATCTTTTCTAAACTGGCCTTTTGGAAACCCTTCACCTGCAGTAGGGGAGTGAAGGCGGGCAACGTGGGAGGGGCTGGGGGATTATCTATTCTGAATGTTATGGAGTAGCTTGTTCAGCGTGAGGGGAGAAAGGGGCTGAACACATCACGCGCCTTTTACTGCTCCATCAACACAGAATGACATCACCAAGCGCACAACAGCAGCCGTCGAGAGCTGCGCGGACATTTTATTACAGCCGATTTAAATACCACATTTCATACACTCAGTCAAAACCCACTCCAGGCCTCCTCCTCCCTTTTATGAAGAAAACGTGTGTGAGCTTGTGTGCGTGCGCTAGAGAAACAGAAGAGAGTGCCACGATGTTCTGCTCTACCAATGCTTTGTAAGACTTTCTTGATGCATTACAATGTCTGTGCAATTGGAAGTAGTTTTGAAAATTGTTAATTTATTTTTTAGAATGTTTTATTGCGTCCCAGCAAGAGCAAAACGAAACAAAAATGTAGCAATCTGTGTCTGGAACTGAAAGGTATCCGGGCTGCAGAACCTCTTTTCACACAGAACTTAAAAAAAGATGAAAAAAAAAAAAATAACAACTTTAAAAAGTCTTTTTTGTTTTCAAAGTGCCATAGTTAGTGAGGAGATAAAGGATTGGCAGTATGGGGCATAGAGGCTTTACTTTGTGAGTTTACATGAGAAACCAATAATAATAAAAAAAAAAAAATAGGAGGGAACTCAAAGGAAAATGTGTACTGATGAATCGTTTTTACATTTTCTGCTTTTTTTTCCCACTTGTTGGGGACTCTGCTGGACTCTGAACATCTGGCTCCACTATATAAAAAAAACAAAAAAAACAGTTTGAGCCTCCATTTTCACTTGAGGAGGAGAATGCATTTGCATGCATGCGTATGTTATTAAAGGGAGTCCCACACACCCAGAACTGGAGGGCCAGACTGGGGAGAGGTTCAGAGCTTTGCGGAGGCCTCAGTGAGTCCTCCTTCGAGATGTACATACAATGTGAAGGTCTGAAGTGATTTTTGTTAAATTCTATATTTTATTGCTTTTGTAGACATTTTGTTGTGGGAAGAAAAAAAAATAAATAAAAGAAATTTTATGGGTGCATTTCTGCCTTTTTTTTTTATTTCTTTAAGTGTTACGTTTAGATTTTTTTTTTCATTTGAACCACAACAATTCAGTGTGCAAGCTTACAATATTTCAATTATTTATTCTTTACAAAAAATACAAAAAAATTCTTATATGTCATGTAGTTTTCTGTTTCTTTGCATTATATTCATATGAATTATGAATGCACAATATGAGCAAGTTTTACTTCAAACAGTCCAGTCAGAAACATCTGACAGCAGACATAGCTCTCTCTCTCACTTATCAGGCAGTTTACATTGTAAACAAAAAAAAAAGGATAATATGGTTTCAGAAAAAAACATCTTTGGTAGAAAAAGTGCTTTTGAGTGTTATTTTATCTCAGTTAAAATGTTACATCTCGTTTTCATCGCCGTCTTCTTTCTCCGACTCCGGCTCTGCCTCGCTGCTGTTCTCGCCGCTGCCTGGGCGCCTCCTTAAATCTGAACAACAGAAACATCAGTTAGCGACACGCCACTCCAATAACACAGTCATTATCACAAGAAAGAGAATACTGACAGGCCTGGGAGGAAGTCCACACATCCAGCATGAATAATTTGGTTTGATTTGTTGGGAAATATCTTGGAGAGGACACAAGAAAAGGAAGAGCAAACACGACGCACCTTTGAAATATCAAAACAACTGTGTCTGAGTGTTTGCCTTCGTGTGTTTGTTTGCCGGGCTTGTTTGTTTTCGAGTGCGGTTTCTTTCCGTGCCGTTATCCTCTAGATGCCGGTATCATGTCTACCCAGAGACATTAATTAATAGCTAATCAAAGCTAATGTCTCAGCAGCACATTGCCAGCACAAAGACATGATTAATACGTAATCAAAGGCCGCGCAGCACAACGCACAAAGCAGGGCCCACCCCCATGCCTCAAACGCTACTGTTGTTAGAGAAATAAACGAAGACTCGCTGCTTAATTAGCTGGCTGCTGGTGCGCGCCGACTTCATTTGAAGTTGTCGGGGATTTCTTTCAGAGCCAACTTGGCCTCATGAGTGATGACAGAGAGGTGACATTCAAGTAGAAAAATGCAGATGTGACAGGAAGCAACACGGTGATACAAAACAACATAACTAGGGAGGAAATGTATTTTCTTAAGTATTCAAACATCACAAAAACCATATTTAGTTAATATAATGCTTTAAAGTTTTTTTCCTTGATCATCATGATGTTTTTTGTCTGCTGATGTTCTCTAGCAAAGCTCTGAGGCAGATTTATGCTGAGATTAAATGGACCACAGAGACTTATGAATTCAATAAGGTGCAATAGATTTTATGAATGGTAAGGTACGCCAAATATCCCAGATGTTAATAATGAATTTCACTTTTGAAAATATGTTTTCTTTAACTTAAGAGTTATGTGTTACTTTGTGTTGGCCTATCAGGTAAAATCCAAATAATATAAATTGAAGTTTGTTGTTGTAAAGTTACAACATTTAGAAAACGTTCAACACTTCTGGAAGCCTCCAGATTTTCTGACTCTTACTTCCTCTTGCAGCTGCTTACTGATTTAAAAAAACTGTGACATTTCTGACCTTTTAGTCCCAGCCTGTGGCAGCAGAGGTTGCAGGAGTGTTTCTGCAGGAAGCCTTTGATGGCAGCGTCTCCAAGGTTATCGGGACCAAAGAGCACTTCACCCCTGCTACAGCTGCGAAGGGGTCGAACAGAGAGTCACAGCGTGAAGAGGAAAACTGGTTCGTCTGCCTGCCTTCAGTTCATGTCTGAGTTATGAAGCTCGCCATAAAAAAAAAAATAAAAAAAAAGCGAACACCCTTCTGAAACCACATGTTGCCATTTTGGATTTGTGTACCTTTGGTCATCTGCCATGATGACTGTCGGATCAGTCAGCTCCTCTCCCACTCCTGTCAACAACATAAAGGAGAGATATGACCAGAACAAATAAAGAGGGAAGAGAAAAAAATAATGCATTTGCATGTCATAAATAATCAAAAATACTAAAACGCTTACCTTGTATGTCAAGCACCAACATTTCTCTGCGTGAATACTCGTATGTCCAGTGGGAAAATGCCAGCAGCATGTCCTCTAATGAACAGTAGGGGGCAATCTCTTCCCCTGTGTTGTTATTGTACTTCCTGAAGTTACCGATCAAGTTTCTCTCGATAGTCAACCACTGGCCGTTAGAATGCCGAAGCACCAGGGAAACATCTAGAAATCTAGTAGAAAAGGAGCAAAATCAGATCATGCAGACACATGCACTTTCAGGTGGGATTCAGAGAACACACATGCACACACCTGGGTGAGTGATGCATATCTTTGGGTTTGATCTGGTTAAACACTTGCATCATCTTCTGGGCTGCTCTCTGCTGCTGGATCTCCTTCAGGATGTCAAACATGCTATATATTACAAAACTAAAGGGAATATAAGGGGTATTTTTGCTAATCTTTCAGCAATGTCTTGCTGAAAAGCTCCAAAGATAGTTTTGGAAAAGTACCCTTAAACAGAGCTGCAGCGCGGTGCTCCCATGGAAGTACCTCTGCCAAGCACGGATCACCTCTGGCTTAAAGGCTTTGACCACGTATATCTGACCAGGCTGGAGCATGTCATGCTCTGCCCAGGTGCACAGCATTCTGCTGCCCTGCCGGAGACCGCCGTCCAGGGAACCCTCCTCGCTAGAGAGCGGCTTGAGCATCGCAGACTGGACCCGTGACGACCAGGAAGAGACAGAGCTGGACTCAGGTTCAGCTTTAGAGCAGACTTCCTCCAGAAAGTAGACGCTCACTTCTTCACCTCCTGTGAAAACAAAAAGTTAATGCAGTGAAAAGGTAGAGAATACAGGAAAAAAAAAACAACATGTAATGATACTATTTCTGTTTGTCAAAAAACAGAATTTTACCCAAAATGGAAACAGGTGTAAACGGGATGCTGTGAGCCAGTCTCATCAAATTGTTCCTCTCCATAGCTTATAACATAGAGACAGGTACCATCAAAACAACAAATAATAAAGCAATAAACGCAGAAAAAAAAAATAACCAAAAAAGGTACACAACTAAAAATAATTAAAAAACAACAACAACAAAAAAAAACATCTTTTAAACTACCCACATAAAAAGTGTTGATATATTATTTTCATAATACCTGAAAAGTGTGGGTACAGACTGTCACTGGACTGGAAGGAGGAACTCCTGGCTGCAGCAAGCAAAAGAAAAAAAGAAAACACTACAATGTAAATCCAACATGTACTAATAATTATACATAAATAAACAGTAACCGCACAAAACGTGATAAGCATGGAATGATAAGAAATACCTTCTGGAGGAAGTCCGCTCTGCAAGCTACAAGAGAGATGTTAAATATATACATTTATATATATATGTATATATATATATATAAATATATATATATATATATACACATTTGGATATTCCAATTAACTCTGAAAGAAAAGCTGAAGCAGAGACTTACGAAGACCTGCGGCTCATTGATTTGGCCCAGCTGCTTTGAACTGAATGAGTCGGACTCCACATCTCCTGAAAAACAAAAGACCACAAAACATCCTTCAGGCGTTTACTGATATAACAGAGACTTGATATAAACTGAAGCTTATGGATGATTTACCTGATGGGAAATCATCTGAGTCTGCATCAAATCAGTGGGATCAAAATCTGAAACAATATACCAAAACCCTATTTTTACAAAAAAAGTATTAAAAATAAAGAGCAAAAATACAAATCATATTCATATATTAAAATAAATTCAAAACCTTTACACATAAGTGGACTCTATTCACTAATTAGGCCACTTCTTCAGGCAACTGGTTCCACTGGATTTTTATTTAAGTGTATCAGACTTCTTATTCAGAATAAAACTTTCCAGAAGCCTGCATCACTTCTCTTCCTGTTCACAATAATCCATTACTTTAGGCTGGTTGTGTTGGTGAATGTAGATCCTTACTGAGCTGACTGAGGCTGGTTGAAGCTGACCAACATGTCGGTTCTCCAACAAACCTCCGTCGTTTCCTCCACAAGGCATCGGACAAGTGGGACTCCAGCGTCTCCTGTTGTCAAGAAAAGGATGAGAGAGATGGGAACAGAAAATGAGATTTATGATTAATGCTTGTATGATTAATGTTTGCCTAACAACTGTTTGCCGAACGGTTGTTAGGCAAACCGTTTATTTTATCAGGATAAGAGGCAAATATCAACAGTGTAATTACTGGATCTGGAACGCTCTCCTTTATCTTCACTGTCTTCCTGTTGTGGATTTTGCCTCTGCTGTCCAAGTCTTGAGAGAAATCTGAGGATTTTTCCCATTCTGCAGAAACAAACACATAACCTGGAGAATTCGGATGAATGACAGCATAATCACCCGGGACGTTAAAGTGGTACAAGGAGTTTTACCTTGACTCTTGCTGCACCGTAAAGACGCATCATCCCTCAGGCCTCTTCTGTCAGACATGCATTCCTTGTCCATCGTTTCTTCAAGAGATGGGAAAGATCCCTTCGTTGGGCTGAGAGGTCCACCAGAAAAAGCAATCTTCTCCATGCTGGATGAAAGAGACCTGCAATATCCATATGGATGCTCTCTGGGCACACATGCCCACCTGGTGGGCAATGGGGGTTTTCTCCAGTGGATGGAATGCCTGGAAGGAAAACTTGGTTGACTTTCATCCTGAGAAAAGACGGGAGAAACATTGTCAATGTCAGTCAGACACATTTAAACAATTACTATAGGCCACAAATACCTCCAAGTTGGGTACATCTTCTTCTTCCTCTTCCCTTTCAGCATCCTCTTCCCCTTCTTCAACTGAAGCTTCCTCCTGACTGGGATACAAATGTGGGTCATACGTCCAAGCTTTGCCATGTGCAGTCCCGAACGGTTTGGGTGAAATGGGAGACCCACAACAGGACGACTCAGAGGTTTCGGAGGGCGTCTTAGTCCTTCCACTGCCGAGGTTAAACTGAGAGGAGGAAACATGTGACCCATGTCTAGGGCCTCTGAACCAGCTCTCACCGGGATCTTCAACAGGCACAGACTTGGAGTCCTGTGGAAAATGTGTTTAAATTATACTTTACATATCATTTAGTATGTCAGTATTTTAGTGTTTCAGATGAAGCATTAAGACCCAGGGTCTGCAACCTTTGTATTCAAAGGAGCCATTTTGCCTTGTTTAAGTTGGCAAATATTACAAGATTTTTGTAAAAAGAAAAAAACTGCTTATGATTTCTGATAAATTTCTACTATAAAACTTCTGTTCTAGCCTCCAAAAACTTTTCTATTTTTAGGTTTGAAAACAAAGAAAAATGCCAAATATTTGCAATAAAGTGGCTGGATACATTTTATTCTATGAGATGTTGATCTTTGTGGAAAATGCAATAAAAAAATCCCTTATGTCCTCTAAAGTTGATATATTTAAACTTATTGGGAGCACTTGAAATCCAAAGTTAAAATGTTTGATTGGGCACACAATCATGGCCTATGAAACCGATTCTGTTTCTGAAAAAGTGCAGTTTACAAACTAATGACAAAAAGAAAGACCTAAAAATATTACCAGTTGTTCTGGAGTTGTTCTTTTGTGCACTTAGTGCAATTATTCCATCAAATAAAGTTGAAAAATGTCAAAATCTTTATTTAGCTATTAAGAGCCACTGTGGAAGGTGAAAAGAGCAACAGGTTGCAGACCCTCTCTTTAGATAAACTAATTTTATCCGAGCTCGTGATGTAGCCACCCACCTCTTTAGCCGTTTCCTCTCCTGCCTCAGGCAGTCCCATTTTTCCTGCTCTGGTTTCTCTCACTCCGACGTGGCGTTCCTGCGACGCTCGTCGACTTCCCTCAACAGCAGAGCCCTTTAGCAAAGAGGGTGGCATGCTTTTGCAGGCTTTAAACTCCAGGCGACGCACATTAGAAACATCACAGTCCTCTGCTGCCCTGTGAGGGAGGGTCCAGCTGTGAGGGAGGACGTGACGGGATGCTGGTAAAATGTGGCGACACTGAGCCAGGCGGGCCTCTTCCTGTTGACGGCTGTCGGAGGCAGAGAGCAGAGTGAGGGTGTCCACAGCAAGCACAGAGAGGTCCTGAAGCTGACCGAGCTGACCGTCCAGCTCCGACAGGCTGTCCTGAATGAAGTTGACCTTCTCTGAGACCTCCCCCACAATCCCACACATCTCATCAGCTCTAGTGGCACAAAAAGACATTTTTAGGATGTGCGGATGCCCTGTTTCACACCAGCAGGCAGCTTAAGATAAAACAAACCTCTCAGCTGTGGCTCTGATTCTGTTTATGGGAGTGCTGTGGAGATCTTCGTTCTTCTCATGAAGGTAGAGTTCAACACATTTCTCCTCAAACTCATACAGCCTCTTTCTATCCTCTAGGCCCAGATAGAGTTCTGATAAAAGTAAATAAAAAACAGGAGATATACCTTTTATGGTGCCAATATGTATTTAAAAAAATAACTGCAAATTTATCCCCTCCGTCCCCCCAGCACTGTGTGTACTGTTGGTACTCACTGAGCCCAGAGCGTCTCTCTTCTTGCTCAGCATCTCCACTAAATCTCCTATAGATGCTTCTGACAGCAAGAGCCACGTGACTGAGCAGGATGAGCGGCGGGGGCAGCCATGGCCTCTCCTGATAAGTCCTTATGTAGCGATAGCGGTTGTATTTCCACAGTTTCTTGGATATTGAAGCCATATCAAAATAGATGTTGCTGTTAGGGACAACATCATTTTACATGATGCTTTTTTTAAACCAGTATATATATATACATTTATGTATTTTTGCCAGTGCAATAGGGCGCTCACTTGAAAAATGCAATGAGGATGTTGACCGTGATGATGTACTGGAAGAACATGTAGACAGCCTGGAGGAGCGGTGACAGAAAAGATGCAGGAGGACAGGAACCATCACTACATGCTGTCAACACACAAACACATCGATGTTACACTGGTGGGAATCAGCATGGCGACTGAAAATACACAAAAAAACATAAGGGAAACTTTTCATTTACCATTGGAATCACCCATATACATAAGATTTAAACAACTAGTTTTTCAAATTGAAATCTGTATCAGCAAATGCTAAATCTGAACTGACTGATGAGTACTGGAAACTAAAACTTAAATCTTATTGTTTCTCTAGGAATAAACAGGGTAGATAATAGGCATTAGCTGCAAAAAATGCATTAATTAACTAATGTGATGACGTGAGGTTGACGTGCATCATCAAATCTACAACAAAAGTACTGAGAAGGAACAAAACTCATATTTTAACCTATCTGAATAAACAAATGTCATCTTGATTTTCTAAAGCAATACTGTTGAGACATGTAAGTTTTACTAAAGAAAAATGTGTATGTTTTCTCTTTAGTAAAACATGTAAGGCCACATAACCAAGTAGTCATTTTAAAATTAGCTTACTCACTTTACAAAATTGGGTGTACTTTTTTTTTTTTTTTTAACCTTAAGAGTTAAATTTTCTAATGATCCACCTACGTTCAAGTTCTCCAGCATACACTTCCCCAAAGATCATCCAGTATGGCTGAAAGACAATATCTCGAGCAAGACTCCATGATGGGTCGTGATCTGGTGACAAGATGGCCTGTCTGGACACGCCGAAGCTCAGCAGCACAATGGCCATCATCACCACAATGAAGAACATGTTACTGGTCTGGGAACACAAACAGGAAAGAAAAAGAAAGGTGTCACAAACACTACGCTATTATCCTTTAGTAGGCAGACGTGGTCTGTACTAACCATCTTGGTGATCATGGTGAGGTAAGGACCAGCATGCTGGTTGACAGCCAGAAGATCCAAAACTCTGACAAACCAGAAGATGATGTCCAGACAGTAAGCAACGCGTCCTGCAGTCCGGTAGGGGTCGGCATGGCAACGCATCGAAAGCCCAACCAGGAACAGGAGGATGGCAACAAAGTCAGATTTGTTCCAGTACTCTGAGAACCAAACCTTCAGCTTCTGCCTCAGCTTTCTAGGCTCAGACATCAATACCTAAAAAACAAGAGTCTTTACTGCCATGACATTAACTTTAATTGTACTGTAGCTACAACTGAAGACTGCAAATGAGGAAGGATGCAGAGTAACTCACCTCTCTGGTTTTCTCAACAGCAGTGGAGATGATGTAAAGAATAACCAACCACTCCTGAACACTTGGCTGGTCCTCCATCTTGACCAGGACGACGTAGGAGAAGAGCATCAGAAAACCCAAGTAGGACATCTAACATGAGACAAAACACATTCAGTTAGGTTTCTTCACTGAGTGGATCAAAAACATCAAATGAGTAAAAAATAAATAAATAATAAGATGCACATAACCTACTGTGTGAAACCAGAACTTAACAACAGGAGCAGTGTAAAAATCATAGAGTCTTGAGATCCATGACAGAAACTGTGTAAACACAGTGGACAGGGTGGATTTATTGTGGAAGGGGAGGCCTCGCTCTGCATCCTGACTGTCCTGCGACATAAGACGAGAAAAAAGAGGGCAAGTGGTGAGAAGTCTGAGAGAAAACCTTATACTCTAGTTTAAAACGTTTTGCATTGGCATCCTACCATCTGAACGGATCCCTGAGGGACTGGCAGCGATTTCACAGACTCGAGTCCAAACAGCATTGCCTCATGGCTTTGTGGTAGGTGGCACATTTCAGCCTTGCTTTTAAACTCCAGGAGCAAGATGGCAGGCGGCAGGAGAAGGCTCAAAATGATCTACAACAGAATGTGTGTATCACCATCACCTAGCAACTATCAGGGAACATTGTAGGGCTGACACAAATAATTAATCAATTACTGAAATAATCGTCAACTAATTTAGCACAGATTAATCATTAAGTGAAATATAGACTCAAAAAAACAATTTGCTGAAAAAAACAAAACAAAAAAAAACAACGTACTTGGACCGGTAATTATGCTAAAACTTTACAAAATACATGTACATTTTGCATTTACGAAAAAACTTTTTGTCTGTAAGCAATTCTACCCAATTTGAGCTGCTGGTGCATCCTCAGCTGCAGATTATCAAGTGTTCATTAAAGAACTGCTATGTAAATTATTTGCTTATGTGCATCATTTAATGTATTTATAGTATTGTTTAAAAGAGGCTTAAGTGGGTAAATGGAGAAATCTGTAGAATGTGCCCTTTTTTTATTCAGATCAATCAATTAATTGTCAAAATAATTGATAGATTAATAGATTATGAAAGTAATCGTTAGTTGCAGCCCTAGAAAATTGTTTTTGCCAGGATTGGGTTTTTTTTTTTGTGTTTAGTAATCAACCTAATTCACATGTAATTAAAACAGAACTAATGGACTCAGAATGGTATTTTCCAACAATTATGAGATTCCTTTAAACACCAAAGACAGGGAGTTAAACTATCATCATCCGTTGTGTTTACCTTCATAAAGGAGTTTTTTCTCATGTTGAGCGGGCCGGTCCAGAGATCTGTGAGCAGAGTCTGGGTGCAGGAGTGTGACACAAATGTTCTATGACACGAAGAGACAGCCAGCTGCAGACATGTGAAGTGACTCCATGCCTCCATCTCTGAGGTTAACAGTTTCATGGCCATTTGCTCGTTCTGCTGAAATGCACAATCTAACACATCCACAGCCAGCTGCCCAAACTCCCTGGTACACACAGAGAGATGATAGACATTCAGGTTTTCATTGAAGTAAAACTTATACTGCACGTCTGATTTAGAAAAAGTACAACTGAACCTGAATATCAAACACATAAATTGAGTTCAATTTCAAATAAATTTATAGCATAGAAGGAAGGGGTAGCCATTTTAAATGTGATTCATTTTGTAGGAAGTAGTTTCTTTTCACTTCGCTCTTTGCACTCACAGTGAATATGACTGGAATCGCTCAGCAACGTTGTCGTCCATGTTGCTCTGTCGTACCTCAAAGGCCATTGAGCGATAAAGCTTGCAGCCCACGATGGCTCTCGCCAATGCTTCCTCCTCGTGCTGCCACAAGAACAGCGCCATCTGCTGGCGCTGCAGGAGAACAGCCCACACGAACAGGTCATTGGAGTTGAAAGGACATGGCAGTAGGGTGGTGCCACTGAGGCTATGACTCAACACCATCTGCTGGCTGCTCCCCGTCGACTCACTTTGATCCTGGAAAGACAAAATGGACAGATGAGGGAAGCAATGGAGGACACAAGAGAAAAAAGGACAAGAGATTCCACCAAGAATGTGTCACACAGAAACTTTAAGACTAATCAGTCTTCTAGACTGAGCTGCACTTCTTATAAAACAAAGCATGTAGTGAGATGCCAAAAGACAGAGTAGATTCACCAACTTTGCTTTTGTAGGGTTGAGCAGTTCTGAAGAAGTGGAGGTCTTGGAGACTTCTGCTTTTCCTTAAGCTCATTCCTCGCCTTTGGTTACTAAAGGAACCAGAGCTGTAACGTCTACTGTCCTACAAGCAAAAAGGACATCTTTTTAAATATATCATAAAGATCTTAGTAGATTTCTTACAAGAAGTACAAAATCTACGTTTTAATGTTCACCTTGCACTGGATGCGGCTGTAAGCAGCTCTGAAGTTTTTCCGAGTGTAGGTGCTTCGATAGGCGCCTCCAATGAGGTATTCTATCACCAGTCCAATGTCAATGAGAGACAGACGGTAACCTGTAGGGAGAGAGGTCTACCAACACAAAATGAACAGTGAATATAACTACAGAGGCCTCTCTGCGGTTACAATATAATTGAAATCATTTATTTCAGTAATTTAATTAAAAAGTGGAAAACAAAAAGTGTACATTTTGAGCATTTACAGTCTTTTTGTTAATATTTGATGATCATGGCTTACTGCCAAAGATAACCAAAAGATTAGCTTCTGTGAAAATTTTATTATTATATCAGGTCAAATAAAAAAGGATTTTTAAAACAAAAATGTTAGCTGAGGAATACCAAAATGTCTTAAGAGTTTCCTACAAGCTTTTAAATGGGCTTTGTTTCACAATGTCTTTAAACCCCTATTGCTTGTTCACACTTTTCCACATAACTTTCTGATGATATAATTGCAGGCAGCAGTCTGTGAATAAGCAGTTTCTTTGGTGATGACCTTTGGTGTCATATCCAACGGGTGAACGGTGTTCTTGTCTTTGTGGTGGACAACTGCCAAGTCAGCAGTCTTCCTCATGATTTTGTGGGCCATATCGTAACATGCCTGTATGAATTTATTTTTCTGTTTATAAATTTAATAAACTTCTAAAATATTACATTTAGGGATTTTATCATCTGTGAGACATAATAATTTAAATAAACAGTAACAAATGTTGAAAACATTTCACCTTATGCACATATAAGTATATCTGTACAACAGAACAGTAGATGTCTACATGTATTAGATTGTCACTCACTTGTTTTGCATCTTCAACCAGGTGCTGCAAGAAGCGCTGAGTCTGACCCTGTGGCTGGAAAAAGATGTTTTGTTACACTTAAGAAAGAGAGAGAAGAAAAATAAAAACCAAGAAATCCCAACCTGAAAAAAAATAAAATACTGGTAGACAGCAGCAGTTCTCCAGATATTCATGTTTCATAAATGGACCAAGAGCTGTGAATAATTGACAGGCTATAAAACACATGAGATAAAGAGAGTGTGGAGCATAAAACAAGTGCAAGTTGTCCAGAGACAGCTTTTTCACTTGATCATCAAAGTCAACAACTGGGAAAAAAGCCTGGATACGGCTGACCACGCACCACTCTGAGCAAACACTTACAGTGCACTGCTCCGATTTCAATCAAAGCTGATATTTTCAAATCTGTGTTTTAGTCAAAGTAAAGAGATCAAACTTGTTCTGTTTGAAAAACAAGCAAGGGGCTCTGGGAAAACTAAGAAAAAAAAAACAAACAGCCAGACAAACAGTGGAACTGTGAAGTGATGTTGTTGCTTTCAAATAAAAAAATATTCTGACAATAGGTTTTAAAACAGGATGTAGGGTGGTCCACGTAATCAAATTTCATACTTTCACCTCAAATCTGTTTCCAAACATCACAAACAATGTAATCAAACAAAAATGATGATTATTAAAATAATTTTAGCACATTCTGCTTTGCGAATATAGCCTTAGTTAGTTAATTAAGTAGAGCACAATAAATTGATGATTTTGGTATACATCAAAATAATTGTAATTATGTTTTTCGTTTCTATAATCAAGTTGCCCTATTAGGAAGACAAAACTATAAAAACAAAGGGAGTATCATTAAGATTAAAAAGGAAAAATTATAGTATAATTACTGAGTTGTAGAGCTCCTCGAGGCGATCCATGGTGAGGAAGCGGCTCATTGTCATACCGTTGTCAATCAGGAGTTTCACAAAACTCACACGGTCCATAACCAGAGAATCCAACATTGCTTGTTCCAAGGAACCCACCTAAACAAAGCATATGATATGATTATAATCGAATAGATCAACGAATAAACCTGATTAAGGTCAAATTAATGGCATAAACTCCTGTCCAGATCTGGTCTCACCTGCCAGTGCTGACCATACACCAGGATGTCTTTCTGTGCGATATCAGCCCGGTCCCAAGCCAGAGCCATACTCAGCTGCTCTGAAGGACTGGCTTTGGTTCCTGTTTTTCATTCAACAAAAATGTCAAAATCCAGCAGAACACATTTCAATGCATATTTATTTCAGCAACAGACTTTTTTCCAGCTTATAAATTGACATTTTAGGAACAAAAAAGCCTCAATCCAACATAGATTAACATTTAAAGCTACGGGATGTAACTTTTATAAGAAATGTGTTTTTTACATATTTTGTTAAAACAAGTAATCAGAGCCAGGAGGAGGATCACCCTCATGTATGTGATGCTCACACTCTCCCCCTTGCTCACTGCTATGCTACCGCATCTTTCTGACAGTAGAGCCTGCCATAAATGCTCAGGCTAGTTAGTATGGCCACCGATGACGGCGGGTAAAGAACAACGAGTTCTTCCTCTGCCATTAGATCTTTTAGCAACACGTGCACAAGATTGATTGACATAGATGAGACACTCCTCCTTACTCTGATTGGTTGTTTCTGGCTAGGAGCTATGCATTTATTCAGATGGAAATGGTAGCACTGTGAGGAGGTGAAAAAGCTTACGTTTTTCACAGATTATCTATCTCATACCATACCGTTACAACATGGTAACAGTTTTAACAAATATGTCAAAAACAGATTTTGGATTAAAAGTTACATAATGTAGCTCTAAGTGAGTCAGGAAATTGAAACATACAAAGTTGCAATCTGTACTTGTTGCTAAAACCGTGTTGACTTATTTGCAAAAGCAAGTCTATAATAGTAATAAGAAAGAGAAAACATGTACCCTTAAGAACAGCAGTCAAAATGGCTGCATCATTTGCCATCTGCTCGTCAGCCTCAGAGTCAAAGATGGTGATCTGTTGGTCAAAGAGGCGATGACGATGCTGTTTGTGTCTTAAACCACACCAAGCTTATTTCAGTAAGAGCTTTACTCACTGATTGTCTGTAATCCATACACTGCTGGAGTAGAGTGTAAAGGTGAGCCGCTTCGGTCCTCTCAACTCCGAACACATCTCCAATCCTACACAGGAAGTCCTCCTCAATATCAGCATCCAGCTGCCTAAAAGGGATGAGAGTGTTGAGAGTCAAATTACAGTGAGTTGCAAAAGACAAACACACAATAGAGCATACCTGTTGAGTAAAAAAAGACATAAGGTTTTCAAAGTGTTTAAAAGTAAAAAAGCCTTTGGGCTGCATTTTCAGAAGTCACTTAATTAGCTAATAGAATCAATTTATTTAATCTCAGCATAAAATCTGGTGTTCTGGGATGGCTTCAGAAAACAGTAAAAAACAAACAGCATCGTGAAAAACCAAAAATCACAGAGTAAAAAAAAAAAAAAATTAAAGAAGTTCATGGTAACTCTGGGGGTGCTGTAGACATCCAGAGCTCAGGTGGGAGAATATACTCACAAGAAGATTATTTGTTGTGCACTTCACAAATCAGAACATTATTAAGAGAAAGCTATGAGATGTCTTCTTTATAGTTTCTAACACAACATATAGGCACAGCAAATGTGAAAGAAGGTGATTGTTAGCTTACAAAGAAATCAAACTTTTTCTTGAGACAGTTGATGGAGCTAAATGCAAGGCAATTCTAAACATGAAGTTGTTTTATAAAAAAAGACTTGAAACTTGAGTGGAAATTCATCCTCAACCAGTCTGACAACAATCCTAGACATATAGCCAGAGATACAGTGGCACCACTGATCTGTGACCAAACTGCTGTTCACACATGCAGTCTATTATTAATTTGAGCTATTTGTTTAGGAGGAATGTGCAAAAATGTCGATCTTTTGATGTGAAAAAGCATACTCTAACTGCTCTGACTTGCTCTAACTGCAGCAAAAATTGTTTCAACAAAGCATTGTTGAATTTTACAGATCATTTTTTAAATTATTATTTTCCTTCTACTTTATATTGCTGCATTATGTTGTTTTGGTCTAGCAATGTTTTCCCCTGCCAAAAAAGGACAAAATGCAAAAGTTTGCTATTTTTGTTGTTGAATAAAAACAAAAAAGAGTTTGTATGTCTTACCGTACTTTGCAAGAAAAGTAACATGGCCCGGAACCATTATCAGCTGGTAAAAGTTTGATCGATGTACCTAATAATTGGTTTAACTTTATACAAGCTAGTACAGCTATGTGGCTTCACATTTAAAATAAACCTTCATACCTATCATTAGCAGTCTGCTTGTGTAAGAAGGCGAAGAGGTCTGCAGCCTTGCCCGACCCCTCAAACACAAACACCGGCACAGGGGGTGCATTGCTAACATAATCCAGAACTGTTGAAACAATGGTGGCGCTCCCTTCCACCACCACACACAGCACAGGCACTCCCTGGTTCAGTCCTGTGAGAAGGGACAATAAATAGTCATGATAAAAACCAAGTCAAACCACTGAACTTCAAAAGGATGAGCGAAGATGGATACAACCTGAAATTAACAAAATTAACACTAATTATAAAATAAAATATAGGTAAATGTGGCATAATACCGCTGTTACTATCAGATATCAATATCAGTCCAATTTTTTATATTTGACCATCCCTAACAGTTACTTTTTTGTAGTTTAGAAAATTAACCTGTAACAATAATAGATCACTTTCTAAGTTAGCCTGAAGAAAAGTTATACAAAAATCTGAAATTATATCGAATTTAATGATAAAGAGGCAGGTTAACAAATACACTTATAAAAACTGTCTATAATCCAGCTTTTAGTTTATGTCTTCATCTTCAGTGAGTTTAATAGATGAGTTCTCACCTTGCCCCCTACCTGTTTGAGAATATGGGAAATGTCGTCTGGAGTGGGGGCCTTGGGGTGGTGAGGGGCAGGCGAACGGACGTAAGATGGGGGTGGAGGGGAGGAAATAGACAGGCGACCAATGTAAGAACGGGAGAGCAATACGGGATATTTACGGCACCTTCGTGCTCATCTATGAGGGACCATTTAGGACAAAATCTATGTTTTGTCTCTCACACACTATTAAAAACTAATACACACCCACAAAATATTAAAATTGCGCATACACACTATTAAAATATCACACACGTATACAATTTTTTTCTCACATGCATACATAAAAGACTAATATTGCACATATAAACTAATAAAATACAGACTCACCTTTTGTATGTGTGAGTTGTCACGGAAGAGGCGGGGCATAATTTGGAGATCAGATCGCGCATGCGTTGA
>CAEGAE010002731.1:0-12888 GCA_903067095.1 Girardinus metallicus
CTGCAAAGACCCTGCATGTTTTACACGCAGAGAGGGAAGGAACAAAGTAGATCTGACCCCTTTTTGTTTCACTCCAACAACATTAAACAAACCTAACCAACACTACCAGCCAGCTTCTTCTTCAAAATATTCCTGTTTAAACATGTAAACAGTAGATGACTCTTGACATGGAAAAACTACTTAACAAAGCCATTTAAACAGCTTTTCCCAGACACTGGCAATTCCACAGCAAGTGTTAAAGTGACCTCTGGTTTGTCATGTTGGTATTTCCTTTGACAAAGAAAATTCTTGCAGGGCTTATAAATAGGTTTGCTCCAAGAGGTGACGAAGTTAGATTTTTCTCTTTTTCTTTAAATGCTATATAAATGAAGTCTGGTAAAAACCGCCCCCTTGTATTACACTTTGCTTCGTACAGAGGGTTTGGCTGTTGAGAAACAATTGCTTTCCTGGAGACGTGGACTGTGTTGAGGTTTTAAATTTTACTCAGTTGCTTATGTTTTCTTGTAACGTATGTAATGTGCCAGGCACCCCATAGACATCTGCACAGCTGAAATATTGGCTCATATTTATACTGATCTTCTTTGGCTTTTTCTGCATACATACAACTCAGACTAAGAAACTTGATGAGTATTCAATTGTTTGTACAATCTGTTACATATTGTATACAAAATAAACATCAACATAAATAAACAATGATTAACTTAAATGGATGTTTATAGCTGCTAAAATGTGAGCAAAGGCACTGAATCTCAATCAAAAGGCTTCTCAAAAGAAGCCTTTTGGTCCGTACTCCGAACCAAAGGGCTTCTATGTGCAAAGACCTCAGAGTTATTTTTAGTTATTTTCTGCTTATATTTTTCATTTTTAGGGGAACTAAAGCAGAGAGGTGGCCAACTTTCCTCATCAGAGAGCCTAGCGCATTCATGTATCTATGATTTAAATTAGCCAGTGTAACCCAAGCGTGTTGCTTTCTTCACCACTGAAACCAAGTGTGATCAAAAATCAGGTTACAGTGTCCACCAGCATCCATCATAGTTAGATTTTGCTTCTTTGTGTGATTGCATAGTGTTTTTTCTCTCATTTTATAAATCAATATATTTATCTAATAATTCCACAGAGCAAAACAATATCTTTCCCATAAAGCAAATTACATCTAACAATATAAAAGAGTAAGTGCAGTTGGTGCGCTTACTGTTTTATCAAGAACAAGTAAATGTTCAAAAAAAGTGCGAGTCTCAGTTCAAACTGTGCATCATGTTTCGGAGCACTCTGACCATGTTGGATGAGCTCCACAGTGGTCCCCGATTTATCCTGCATCTACATGTACACAACAACTACTTTTGGTCCTCTTTCACTGGTACTTAGCTAGACTTTACTTGATTCAGAGTGTTTTCCAGTACAATTGGATACTACCTCAATATGGGTTGGCTGGTCATAGCAAGAAGACTCCAGATTCTGTCCAGGGACAATCCTATTTGTGGCAGATTATTTAACCTATTTCTTACTCTCTCAGGCCACTGGAAAACATTTAGTGGTATTTCTTTATCCTACATATAAAAGCAAAAAAAGTCCAGCAACATTTTGTTCACTGACTCAGCTTTCCCAGAGTGTACAGTATGTGTACACAAATTCACACTGAGTGAACAGCTTACTTCAGAATAATAGGCAGGCATGTTTAGTAGATTTTTCTTTTCAGTCCCATGTGTTCATTTCGGTGTACATTTTAAATCGGAAGTGTTTTTCAATGTCATATTGTCCCTTCATTCTCTTGTTATTTAATGCTTGGGGTTTAATTCTCAGATCAAGGTACACCTGGGACAGGTCTCTAGGCCATCACATTTTTTCTTTCAGTATTATTTTATAGATGTGATATTTTTTCCTATTATTTGTAGTAAAAGTATTGCTACTTTAACTTATTTTCAATAGGATGAGTTCTTATGGTGATAATTGTTTTATTTGTTGTTTTTTTATTTTTACAAATTATGTATTTAAATTATTGTTATTGTTATTATTATTTATTCTTCAGCATTTTAAAAGGGGTGGTTGGCTGCACCCCATTTTACCAGCGGAACCTCAAGGATGTTGTGCACATGCGCGCTGTGTGCAATCTACCGGAGCGCCAGAGGTAGTGAAGGCAGTCCTAATGGCGGAGAGCGTACGGTCGCCTTTTGACTACCGGGAGCCACCGACCCTCGACAGCGACGGGGATGGGAGCAAACCGCCGCCACCACGGGGGTGAGTGAGTGCGGCGACGAAAACCAGTTGGTCGTCGCGAGTCGTTTTCATCGCATTAAACGCCAGAGCCACATGCGCACGCGCTGGGAGCGTGCGCGTATTTGTAGTTAACGTTAGAACCCAGTGTTCGCGTGCATGATTTCGGTGTTGTGGTGCAGAAAACGGAGAAGGGAAAGTGTATTTTATCTGTTTATTTGCTGCAGACGGCGAAGACTAAAGGTTCGCGTCTGCCGCCCAGACGGCTGGGTTTGCACTGGAAAACCCCCCCGTTTTAATTCAGATGTTTATACGTCGGAGAAGTCCTAGCTAGCTGCTGCTGGAAGCTAACAGGCTAACAGTGGTTTAGCATTCATGTTAGCATTATCTCCGCAACAAACAGTTGCTCTTAAAACCCCTAAATCAGAAGTCTTCTTCATCCAGCAGATTTTAAGAACTGCATGTTTTCGAACATATTTCTCATCAGTTTTGGACCAACGGCTCACAAATGGCAGGCGTGTTTTTGTGTTGAGTAAACAAAGTTGCTGACCACCATGAAAAACAGCATCCTAAAACAGTTAACTGTCACTGGGCTCAGAGAGTAAGGGACACGTTGTTGCGCTAATCAGTCTTTTCAAAAGCCAAGTGGCACAGTCTGAATGATTGAATGAAGGGGTGGGGCTACTATTGGTGTTGTGATTAGAGAAATCACGACCATTAGCAGCAATTAGCTGGTTTACTCGTTGCATCCTGTTTACCATGTCAATACCCTGAATTGTGTCCAAAATAAGGCAAGATTTTTGATCAAGCCACTCTTAGATGCATTTTACTTGACCAACAATAACTAGCTGTTAAATAAAAGTTTTATTGCATTTATTAACTAGCAGCTATGTAAATAAATCCTGTTTTTACTGGGAAGTTTTCATTTCAAGCAAACAAAGAAAAAAAAAAAAAGCCACAACATCCTGAATGTCCCCATTAACAAACAATATGGATCATTTGTATTTACCTATTTATTTCCATTTGCTGTTCTTTAAAATGTTGTCTAAAATATTTAAATTCAGAATATAGTACATTGAAATTAGAACAGGTAGCGACCTTTTAAGTGGACTGTTTATATGCAATTAAAACAGCAGTACGGTTAACATTTTTAACCGTACCGCTGTTATGCAGTACGGTTAAAAATGGAATATAATTTACTCCATTTGCACCACAGATTGGATTCCAATCTCCAGGGCAATATTGTGTGTAATATCATAATTTCAAAACGAAGAAGCATGAAGAGGCGGCTTAATACAGTTTGATTGGTTCTAAATCTTTTAAAGTAATCAGTTACAAATACTGGAATAATGGACGTTATTTTAGCCTGTATTTCTTAAGTCAAAATATCTTTCTTCTTTTGACAGGCTATATTGTTTCATTGCTTTTGCTGCCTACTGTAAAAAAATATTGGTTGACCTTTTGCTGTCTGTTATGCCAAGAACTGATGTAGACTTGTCATCAAGTTCAGAGATCTCCAGGATGGTAAAAAGAAAATAAGAGAGAGATGGAGACCTGTAAGGATAAAAAGGTTTACAATAGACATTGTGCTGTAAATGGATGAGTATTTACTAGCATTACTGCTGATACATGGAAAGTTTAATAATCATTTCTCTAGCAGGGGTTTGAAATTCCAATCCTTCACTCCAGTGCCACTTTCCTGCCACTTTTGGACGGATTCCTGCTGCAACACATCTGAAACTAAAGGCTGACTTTCCTCCTTGGCATGTCAGCAAGATTCGCAAAGGCCTGCTCATGGACCGTTTGAGTCTGAAAATGCATGAACACACACATTTGCTTTAAGTCTTAGTAAAAAAAAAAAAAAAAAATCATGTGAAGGTTAGGGATGTATGATTTGATGCATAAAGCATCAAATCATACAATCAAAAATACACAGTGTGATTTTTGGCCAATTTTCCATGACATATGACAATTTTTGCAATCAGGCTGAGTCACAGCCTAATTGTGTTTCGTGGACAGTAGTATACATGGCATAACGACAAACGCCTCTCAACCAGCTCCCGATCAAAATTCACACAGTCGCGCGAAAATCAAACCTGTTGGAAATTCTGGTCGCCCCCCGTGAGAAAGTCACACTGTCGAAGCAAATTTACCTGAAACTCTTACATTCACTGTGTACTTGCTTACACAGTAAGCAAGTACTGTGTAAGCAGTCTTAACACTGTTATAAGGTGTTATATATAACACTATAACATTATAGTGTTATATTAACACTATAATGAAATATTGCTCTCTTTAAAGTGGACATGTCTGTAAAAAAGACTGAAGTTCTGATTCTGAGTTTGTGAGCTTCAAAGCCACATAAAAATATTTTCCCCCAACCATTTCTTCTTGCTTATTGAATTGAGGGTTCACTCATTTCTCTCACATTAGCATACTTTAATATGATTGTAAACACAACACTACTGCAGTAAAAGTATGTTGTTGACTGTAGTGAAGTTAAAATTGAAGTTTTTTTGCACAGAATGTCAAGGATTACCAAGGTTAGTCTTCTTCTCTGGCGAGGGTCTCCTCGCTTCCGGGTTTTTCTATTTCTTCTTCTTTTGCAGTTCCAGACTCAAGGCTACACGTAAAGCGTGTGTTCGTATGCAGCACATTCTCGAACTTGTACGACATGTGTCACATCACATGTATGCCACTTCCAAGCGCCTGGTCATACTGTGCGAAAACAAAGTTTGTAAGGTGTGAATTACAGAAAGCGCCGATGTAGTGTTGCAGTTTGAGCAGGAGCTGCACAATATTTACAGAAAATATTGTAGTGTAGTCCCAGCTTAAACATCAATCCTGTAATCTCGTCATTTTCATTTGGAGTCGAAATTCCTGTCAAGAAATGCGCATCACATTTTTTCTGTGATGATTGATAACTGTTCGTTTTATTGTTGAATTAAGTCATGCTTTCAAAAATCAGTTATAGTCGCTTAGTAATATGGGGATTTGCTAAAATTAGAATAAATAATAAATACATGAATAAAAATCAGTTTGGACAAGTAAAAACCTGATTGGCTCATATAGTTGAAACAAATTCTTAAAGATCTCTGTTTTTGCTTTGCTCCAGATGTCTCCTGCGCACCTTAACGCGTCTGCTAGCTCTGCCAATATTTACAGTAAAAAAGTTTTAATCAATGTTTTTTTTATATAGTGTTGACTGAAGTTAAACAAAGGCTTTTCTCTCTTTACAGCCGCGTGTGTGGGAGAAAAAGAAAGGGGACACCTGTGAAGGTGTGTGATCGAGCGTATGTAACAGAAGATGAGGAGGAGGAGAGCATGTCAGAGCACAGCTACAGCCCGGGTATACATACACATACAACTTGCCATCTGGTACCACTGTGTTTATTCATTGTGCTGTGTTAAACCTTCCATTGCAAAAACAGTTTATATAATGAGGCCGTTTACTTGATCGCAGGTGACGGCCAGTACCCAGAAGGCGCCGAAGACCGTCTTCCTCCTCCTGGTAGTCCCTACTACCTGCCTGACCCAACTCAGCTCTGGTAAAGAAGAACCTGACCACTTTTCTCCAGTGCTGGCGGAAGCTGTCTTGTTGCTAAACCCACTTCGCGTTTTTCCAGCGTTCCTGAGCTGGGGGAAGAGGGAGCGAGCGGTGTTCGAGGACCCGTGCTCTTCCACCCGCCTCCCAACTGCCGTATTCGGGAAGTCCACTGTGGTACTCAGGTCCGATTGGTTGTCATAGCGATCCGCGACATTGCGAAAGGGGAGGAGATAACTGTGGACTACAGCCTGACGGACTGGGGGGAGAACGCAATGGTGAGCAGCTGATGGCATTTTACAATATTTTCTGTTATACAAGCGATAAGTCCAAGCGAATACTGAAATATTACGTATAAAATGGTAATAAAGAAAACAATGGTAAAACAGATTCTCTCACTGAATGTGCTCCTATTAAAAATTGTGGTTATTTTTTACACCCAGAACTTTTGCAGTGTGAACATTTAGAATTGATTGCTTTAATTGCATATAAACAGTCCACTTAAAAGTTCTAATTTCAATGTACTATATTCTGAATTTAAATATTTTAGACAACATTTTAAAGAAGCTGGTCCTTTCTGCTTCTCCTGAGTGCATTGTGTGTTCAGTCTCAGATGGTTATTAGTCTGTGAGATAATTTAATAAATGGCAGCTGTCAAGCATTGTTAATCAGCACATGACGGTAATTATCTATCAATTAATTTCTGCTGCATGAACTGAGTAATGCTAGTGGCTACAGCCCTAATTTCAGCTTTTCACAGCTTTTTCATATTTCTAACAAATTTTTTTGTAAATTGCAATGATCTTGATCACTTTTTTTGCAAGCGGTCATTGGACTAGACATTCATATAAATGACATTTATTTCTCAATGAAATCGCCGTTCCAGTGCAATACAGTGCAGAGCAGTTTTAATAATAGCTAGATTTTTTTTTTTTTTTGAAGGAGCCAAAGAACAAAAGAAGAGTAAAAGAGGAGAATGTACAAGGGCACTCATCAGAATGATTTCCTAAATTATTAAAAACAATCACAACAGACGCTAACTTCACCTGATGTGTTTTACTCCTGGCTGCAGCACAGTTATAATCTACACCAGTTAATTGTTCTTCTGTTGTGTAACCAGGAGGAAGAGGCTGGCCCTCACCCGCTGTCCCTCTCTGTGTCCGATTACCTCACCCCCTCCTGGTCGCTGTCGCCCTCCTCCTCCCCACTCACCCACTCTGAGGCCAGCGATTCCGACCGGGAGGAGGACGAAGAGGAGGAGGATGACGATGATGACGACGACGACGAAGAAGAAGAAATGGAGGAAATAAGGGGTCGGATGCTTCGGCGCCGCAAGAAGCGCAAGCTGCCTGCGGCAGTTAATTCCAAGAAGAAGACCGCGCCCCCTTCCTCCAGGGGTCCTGGGCGCCCCTGTTCCTCCTTCTCCCGCCCGGGGCCCGTGGTCCCACCAGCTCGGCCGCTGGCGCCCCCAACAACCAACATAAACAATAACATCAACATAAACATCGGCAGCTCCAGCGGCGCCGCGGTGAACCGGCGGCAGCATTGCCCGTACTGTGGTCGCCATTACCGTTCGCTGGCGCGCCACCTGGAGAAATACCACGGCAACCAGCCAGATGTCCGAACGGCCATGGAGCTGGCACATCTACACACACACAGCTCCTCGAATGGCAACACGCCGCACCCCTCCTCGTCCTCCACCGCTGCTCCTCACAGCCACTCCTTTGCCATCCCACAGTCCTCCGCCTCCAACCCGGCTCCGCCCTCGCTCTTCTCCAGGGAGAGAGAGTCGCCGGCTACGCGCTCGAGCACGGGCAGCGTCTCCTTCTCCCTCTCGCTTTCACCTCCTTCGTCTGCACAGCCCACAGCTGCAAAGAAGGGGCCCAGCTTACCGCTTCCCGCTGCCAAACTCTCCTCGCCGCCGCTGGTTTCTCGAGTAAAGAGTCCTTCGCCACCTCTGACCCCGGCTTTGAAAAGAGGAAGGCGGCTGAAGAAGGAGAAGCATGAGGAGCAGCAGAAAGTGGAGGTAGAGAAGAATCAAGAGGAGCTGCTGCCACCTCCCACTCCGGAGCCTAATATCGATCCTGATGAAGATCTGGAGCTGAGTGGTGTGGAGGAGGAAGCACCAGAGAAGAATGGAGACGTTGTAAGGTGTGTTTAGATTTTCTGTCTCTCTAGAAACATTTATTTATCATGTTTTAAAAATCTTTATACAAATTAGGGCTAAAAATAGTGATTATTTTAGTAATTAATTATTCTATGTGATAATTAATCGATTAATCCACAGGTTTTTCATTTGTCTGCTTATTCCTTTTTACACAGTATTAGACATACATTAAAAGTTGTAAATAAACTATTATATTACTACTCTGAATATGGTGTTTTTTTTCCACCAACTGAACTTTTTTCAGTCAGTATACTCTAGTTAACAACTATTTGATTACTAAATTAGTCAATGATTATTTCAGTAATCAATTAATCAAATTAATGTTTCTCTCCAGCACACACAGGCAGCACATGTCTCCCCTGCTCTCCTCCCTGTCGTGTTTGATCATCTACCTCCGCCGCCAGCAGCACTCCTCTTCCCTCTCTCTGACTCGCTCTCCTCACTCTGCCGAGGCGTGGCGGCTGCTCTGCCACTCCAGCCTCTCGCTGCTCATCCTCTACAACCGACATCGGGAATGCGAGGTGGCCAAGCTCACGATTCAGGACTACCGCAACCGGATTACGCCGCAGTCCGCCCCCACCGCCTCCTCCGCCATGGAGTCTTTCCTGTCCCCCTTCGAGCGTCAGGTCTTATGCCACCTCCCACGGGCGGGGGTCCTGGGCAAGCGCGGCCGCGTCCAGCCGCTCATCCTCCCGCCTCACTGCGAGTCCTGCCTGGACCTGCTGCTCCGCACCAGCCCCAACGTGGGCGTGGACCCCGAGAGCCCCTACGTCTTCTCCCGGCCCTACCACTCGCCTGCCACTCCGCTCCGCGGCACAGACCTGCTGAGGAACTTGGCTCGGGCCAGCGGGGCCAAGAACGCCGGGGCGCTGACGGCGACGCGAGTGCGGCGGCAGGTGGCCATCCTCACCCAGCTGCTGCTGCTGGAGGAGGGAGAGGGTCCGGGTGGAGCCATCAAACGGCTGGAGGACTTCCTGGAGCGGGAGTACCACGTGACGCAGAACTGCTCCTCTATCATACGAGATCCAGCGCTGATGAGTCGAGTTGGACGCGTCGTTCTCTACGGAGAGAGAGAGGGCGTGCTTTTCAGAGGGATGAGCCTGCAGGACATTTGCCTCGAGTTAGACGGTAAGAAAGTGGATCTAAAGGTTTTCTTTTTCCATTTCCAACCCTGTCTGTATGTCTTTGTTTAAAAAAAAAAAAGCTAAAGATTTAGCCTCATCCAAATCAATAGACACAATGTTAGAAGTACTTTTTTATCAGAATCAGAAAGATTTATGGTGATTTTTATTTTTTTTCATTCAGTAAAAAGTGAATAAGTTTTGTAAAGAGTACATTGCAGTACTGCAGTTCTTATAAATGAAGATGTTTTACATCTTCTGGGGAAAAGTGTTCCTTTAATCACACACGATTAAGAATGCTTTTCTTTGAATTACACAGGATGCTTTTCTTGAACCTTGAAACATAAATGACTTAAAATGTCACAAAAATTTAATAAACATTCTGAGATTATTGTATAATAGAGTAAAAAAGCACTAATTTCTTTCTTTCCCTAATCTTTCTTACTTTCAATTAATTTCTTGAAAGGCATTATTTGAAGTATTTTGATTCACATTTTGTTCGAAACACTTAACTCACTTCTCAGGTCCCATGGTTTAGTCTATCTTAATTTCACTGG
The DNA here is from genome assembly GCA_903067095.1 of Girardinus metallicus. Taxonomy (NCBI): domain Eukaryota; kingdom Metazoa; phylum Chordata; class Actinopteri; order Cyprinodontiformes; family Poeciliidae; genus Girardinus; species Girardinus metallicus. Next base: position 9,601 of record CAEGAE010002731.1, read on the forward strand.
AACTCCTTTTCTACCTCAGAAGCACTGGATCTGCCCTCTTTCGACAAGTGGCATGAAAGACACAGATTTTATCAGGATTTTTCTTAGAACGTTTGAAGTGTGCATTTTATTTTTCTGCCTAATTCTTCCTGGCACACCAAAATGAAATGCAGTCTTTAGAAGTCACCTAAATGATAAATGGAGTCAATTTCTGGATATCTAATCTCCAGCTGTTTTGTGACGGCCTCTGAGGTTTCTCGGAGAACAATCGGCCTCATGCAAACCAAGAAACACAGCAGATTGGCCAGAAATAAAGTTGGGGAGGAGTTTTTAAGGCAGAATTTAGGTAGCAAGTAAAGCATTAATGGTGACAGACGAGGAGCAGGTGAAGAAGCTCTTTGAGCCGCACATCATCCTAAACACACAAGTCTCCACGGTGGAGGCTGCATTCTGCTTTGGGGATACACGTCTTCAGCAGGATCATGGAAGCAAAGTGTTAAGCATTCAGTCACATTGAAATTTGTCTTCAAACAGTGATGTCTGGCAACTCCGGAGATTCATTTTCAGAAGATTCGGATGCAGATGAAGGGAAAGAAGACATCAAGAAGACGGAGGTGATCGTAAAGAAGAAAGGACCGGGACGACCCCCACGGAAGAAACCTGCACCCCTTCCTCCAACCACTGTCACCCCACCTGTAGTAAACGCCCAAAAAAGGAGACCTGCTCCAGTTAAATCAGGTAGGTTTGTCAATGGCGACCCTGTGACCCGAGAGGATCTTATATTTGTGCTCATGGCCTTCATTACACCTTCCCACAGGAAAACGCGGCGTCCTGAAGCGACCCTGGTCTGAGGCGGAGCGAGTAGCTGTGGAGACGCACCTCAAGAAGAACCTCTTGGACCTGCGTGTCCCCGCCAAGGCGGACTGTGAACGCTGCCTGGAACTCTGTCCCCTGTTGGTGAGCAACCAGCGAGACTGGAGAGCCATCAAGTTTTATGTCCACAACCGGATCCAGCTGCTGAAGAAGCAGGGGAGGAGAGAAAGTGCTGCTGCAGTTAGCTAGAGCAAAGGGAAGCTATGAAAGAAGGTAAAATACCGTAATGTATAAACCACCAGCAGTCGGGACGAACTGTGGAACAAGCTGAGAGGAGTGGCACCTGAAGTTTTGAGGTTTTCACCCCGGTTATAAGGGAGTAGTGTAATAAAAGTGATTAAGCTATGAGGACAGACTGGATGGAGATAAAATGTTCTTCTGCTCCGTTTTGGAAGCTTTTTGACAAAATGAGGTGGAGCACAGTGAACACTTTTTTTTTTAATATAATGTCCTGTTTACTTTCTGCCAGTAAAATAAAAGTAGAGAACATATGGGAGAAAGTGGGTCACAAGCAACAAGTCTGTGGAGTTTTACACAGAAAGCAAACGGCGCTCTGTCACTTCGCTGTTGACCAAACATGAATGTGTAAAGCTTTGGGAGAACAAACTAAACTACATGGACTTGTATGAATCTGTACAGTATGTGTTTGATGCTCATGTGTGTTCCAACAGGTGTGTGTGTTGGGGAAAAAAAGAAGTATTCAGTGTCCCAGACCATGATGCACCTGTTTTTAAGTGTTTCTTGCGTACCTCCATACCATCATCATAGGTTAGCGTGTCAAGGCACGTCTACTTGAATTCACTGAGTATAATTTTTAAGAAATATTATGTATTTCAGAATCAACATACGAACTTATCCGCACTGTAAATTGTTCCTAATCTATAAAAGTATGAGGTTGTGATGGCTAAGTTGGCAGTTTCTCTTTGTGTATATAAACTGTAAATATTACCTGTACTTATTAAAGTGTATGACATTTTGTTGTGTTTTCCTAAACTGGATTGTAAAGTGAATTTTACATTGTGAAAACAACTGAGCAACATAGAAATGACAAACTTGTTGTTGTTTTTTGGTATTTATTAAAAAGTACAAATTTGTTTTATACAATTTTCAGGTGTGGATAAGAATGGCAGTATGTTGAGTTTCAAGATTTTATTCCTTAGTCAACAAATGCATAAAAATAAATCACTATCAATAAATTAGCCTAGTTTAGTAATTTATTTCAAAAAGAATAATCTAAAGCAGTTATTTCTGTTAATTTTCATAAGCAATGACATCTAATGAACACCTATGTATGTCAGAAAGTAAGAATATTTCAGGCACTAATAATTTCTCTTAGGAACATGTTTCTGTTCCTGCATGGACAATCAGGGAAGATTAGTTGTCCAGCAGACACTAACCAAAATCCTCCACAAGGGGGAGCAATCTACCAAGACAACCCTAAAGAAGCTGGCTGTTCTCAGAGAGGAAATTTACGAAAAGTTGAGTGGAAGAGAAAATACCTCCACAAGCAACAAAGATAATCACAGCCTGTTAAGAGTTGGAAGGAAATGTACATCAACTTTAGTCTGAAGTCTGTGTGAGACCCACACAAATCCAGAACACAAGCTTCAAAATTATTACATTCCATGTGTTAAACTCCTACTGGACCAAAGATGTCAGAATCATCTGCTGCACAGTGGCCCAATGTCTTTTCATAAGTTAATTTCCCAGATCCAGGAGGAAGAGTGAAATTTCCACAGTGATTGATGACTTGGGGTTGCATTTCATCTCCTGGTGTTGGTCCACTGTATTTTAACTAGTCCAAAGTCAGATCAGCCGTCTACAAGGACATATTAGAGTAGTTTAGGCTTCCCTGCTGTCAAGCTGTACAGAGATGCTGATTTAATATTCCAGCAGGACTTGGCACCTGACCACACTGGTGCCGAAAGTTCAAATTCCAGCTTCATTGATCATGGTGTTACTGTGCTTGGGTCACCCTGTCTCAGAGTTTAACATTTCAAACTGAGTTGATAAAATAAACTTTTGGTTGATATTTAGACTTTTGAGATGCACCTTTATGATCTAAACAAGAGCAATGTTTGCTAAACCCTAAGACACAATGCCCGGTATGTTTTATGTGTTTCTCTGCCTCAGTTGCAAGCACTGCAACTGGATGATCAATCCTCCAGCTCCTCCTTCTGTAATTTCTCTACAGGTTCAGTGTTATTTGACTAGTCCTGCACACGTCTCGGTAATATCTCCATAGTTTTTAGGTCACCTTTTCCAGGGTTAAAAAGTGGGAACAGTTCACCTGTGAATTTTGCTGCCAGAGATCCAATCAGACGTTTTTCTTCCACATTATAGAAGGAGAGCTCTCCTTTGTCAAAGTCCAAATATACACCGACTGTTTTTGGTTTTGACTGGACATAAATGAATGTCTCTGGTTCAGTGCTAAAA